>JASGXE010020473.1:0-32344 GCA_030068105.1 Sinentomon sp. SZTP_YWyxl
TTGGTAATCGGGCACAGCATTTTCCTTATTCCCTTGGAGAAATCCCTTTGGAAATTGTCACCAGCTTCAAGTATTTAGGTGTATTGATTTCGTCAGATTTGAACTGGACACCCCATGTCAATGCAGTCGCCAAAAAGGCATCTCTTACTGCAGGTTACATTATGAGAAATCTTGCGGGCGCTACTGTTGAGCAAAAAAGCACGCCTATATCACCATGGTTTTACCTATCCTTGAATATGCCTCTGCAGTATGGAACCCGTACAAAGTTTCAGATATTCACACAATTGAAAGTGTTCAGCGCAGGGCCGCTAGGGTCATTACGGGCACTTTTGATCGTTATGCAAGCGTTACAGCTCTGCTCTCCCAGCTTGAACTATCATCCTTGTCCAGCAGGCGCCGCTCTCATTCTTTAAACTTATTTCGTGATATTGTGATTGGAAAAGTTGATTTTTCTTTGTCCCCTTGTTACACTTTGAAGGATTTGCAGAGGCGGACTGACAACGGTTTAAGTTTTAATATTCCTCTCGCCAAACGCAATGTATACCAAAAGTCTTTTTTTCCTCAGACCATAGCAAATTGGAACAGTCTCCCGAAAACGTCACCCATTATCTTGGATGTGGCTGAGAGGAGAGGAGTTGTACGTACCCAAATTTGACGCCCCTACTTCGACTATCTGATCATCCTGTCGCACCAATTCCGCCAATCGACACCATTTTTGTTTGTCTGGTTTGCTTTTTATTCTTTTGACTGCATACTCGCATGCTGATTGAATTGCTCTTTGTTCCTTTTACCTCCTTTCCTGTCTTGTCCTACAACAACCAATTCCTTGTTGTTGTCTTTGAATCATAATAATAAATAATAATAAAGTATGAAACACCGCATCATCGTCGTTAACGCCGTTTACCTTCTAGTATTATTTCAAATCACATGAATCAGATTTCCACTAACTTTGAAATTCTTTAAACAACTCCTGAAATAAAATTGACACATCATCGATTTTGATACCGGGTCTTTTTGATATGTTTTCCAGAAGTCCCCGAACAGATATGGCATTCTTTCTGTCGTCATTCCAGCCAAGTTTATTCATCACTGCCACGACATCTTTCGATACATCGTTGTCAGGTTTGTAGTCGTCTCCCAAAACAATGTATGCCAACAAAGTATTAAAGGCTTTTTGTTCAGTTTCCTTGGATTTCTTAACATCACCAGCTGACATTTTCACACTTACTGGATCACCCTTCGGATTGTTTAAATAAACTATTTCCCCGATATCGATTACTAGCGGATTAAACTCTGTAAAACAGAATCGACGAGCATATTTATTCGTTCAGTCCGCTTTCAAGGAAGGTGCAAAAAATGCTATTTTTAATCATTGGGCTTTCTTAATATTACCAATGATTATTACCATGTCAATTTTGAATCCAATGAACCAATTGATGAACAAATATTAAATGCATCATACAATTTTCATGGATTCTATCTTGACTGTATTTCGCTCTAGAGTGTTATTTCATCGTCACTTTGACTTACGTGTCAAGAAAACTATACTGAGTAGTTAAATCGACCTTGAAATGAACAATGGGCGCTTAACAATGAGTTACAACTGGAGGATAGAATTCAAAATGCGATAAGTGTTTCCGAAATTATTATGAATAATTTATGCTGTGAAATACAATGTAAGTGAAGGAGAATTTTTAGAAGCATAGATGTGCTGCAATATCAGTCTTGCATGGACCGCACTTTTCAAGAAACGCTGGAGCTATCAGTCTTGCACAACTTATGTTGCAGCAGTTATTAAACCTCAAGGCAATTACCACATGGTAAGTCCGGCAAGTTTCGTATGAGCTCTCAACTTAAGAAAATGTGCTTGCTGCTCAATCGTCATGATGCTCAACCTTTGATAAATCATACAAAAAAGTCGCTGAGGAAAAATCTGAATGAGCCGGCAAGAGATCAAAGAGTGTAGATTCCACAACAACTCAACAAGTCATAAAATTTCAATTGCTTGTACTTTGAAGACCAAGAGAACAAAAGGATTATACCTTTAGATCCCGAAAGGATATTTCAACACGCAAACACTCCGAATCTTGTGCAATGCATAAAATTACAATGATCAAAGATCCAGGGACTTATATCCAGTCAGGAAAAAATGAATACAGCCAACGAAAACAAAACCTCGCCTTTCTGATTTAAGAACTGGATTCAAGAATGCGACTGGATAATTTCATGGGATATAATTCAGCGATCTGTATCAGAATATCAAAAGTGCAAAATATGAAGAAATATATGGAAAATCAGTAGCATACTGACAAAATACCGCTTGCTTTATTTCTCACATCAGAATTCATGCGATTCAACAGCGATCGACTACCAAAAATGCCATATTTTTCGCAACAATTGGAAAATCAGTAGCACACTGACAAAATATCGTCCGCATTTAATTATTTGTGTAAAGCTCCAGATTTCAATTTCTCAAATTTTTCGAACCATTTGAGCAATATCTTTCGACCTGAGCCAGGGCTTAAATTGAGCGGGCTCCCTCGGGCTCTCAGAGCCGGCCGCCCCTGGGGGCTCCGGCTCCCAGAGCCGGCTGCCCTTTTTCTTTTGAGAGGTGGCAGCCCTTGCCCTCTGTGCATTTCGCCACCTTTCGGGAATTTGAATGCTGTAAGAAACCAGAAGAGGAAGGGAAGAATAGAATGAAGGAATGTATTCTTTAATTTTTCGGGGAAGACCCCATATCAATTTGAAATACGACATAAAATGTCCGACAACCGAAGGGCCCAAAAGCCCTTTTCAAATCTCTCTTGCCCTTTTCAAATGTTGGGAGCCGTCCGTTTTTATTTTACAATTTAAGCACTGACCTGAGCTATGAGCGAAGATTAATGAAAAAGAAAACTCATTACCATAAGAAAGAGAATTGCCAAAGTCCAATTCATCCAATCATCCAAAGTCCAATCCATGCATCAGAGTTCCGAATGCCATAATATCACACCGCATCGGTTTCAACTTCCGGTTGTCAAACCCATACAACAAGGATTCTTATTTACCGCCCATTAACGTGCCGGGCTGACGGAGCAAATAATAAAGTTTTCGTTGTCCGGGAGTGTTAGAATAACAGAGAAATAGAGTCCTGAGCATGACCTGGGCAGCGTGGGAATGGTCAACCAAATATTAAGCAAAATCATAGGTTCTTCCCATTCAAAAATAGGACTAATGCATAATCTCTCGCTGAGTTTCAATCAAAAACTTACGATAACATGATAAGAAAGTTGCATAACTGAACTTACGGTCGGCAATATCCCTATAAAAGGTGTCGATTAACCGCATATCAGCAAATTTCTCAACCGATTCCTGTATTTCACTTGAATAGAACGACGATGCCGTTTTCTCTGAAGGTGTCCACTTGCCTTCCCTAACCAAATCCCGAATATATTCAGGCGTGGATTCGATGAAGCGTTTATTTTGATCAATGTTTCCCTTGATCTCCTTGCGAAAAGCCCACGCATGGAACTCTGACACATCCTTCGTCTTGTCTGAAAATAAAAGCGAAGTTATTGTACATGAATAGATTAAATACCAGTGTTATAGGAAGAGACTTTACAACAATTGGATTCAGCAAGGTCAAATATCTTGGCATATATCAGAGTCCATAACCATTCGATTTGTATGCGGGATATTACCACTGATCAACCGTAAAGAGCTGACAATTATCCTTTGGTTTTGGAAAACCGAGTTTCGATGTCATTGGGGCGGCAGGGATTGTGTCCTACTAGCGCATAGGAAGAGTTGCAATATTAATGTGTTTCATTCTCGTAGAGACGAGTGTGATACAGTGGATCTCCGTTGGTGTCGCCACGACCCGTTTCAATATCAATGGGACGGTAGCATTTGTTTCCTGCTGACGCATGAGAAGAGAAACCACGTTTGCATTTTTTCCGATTAACCTGTTTCACTTGTGGGGGGCGACTTTTTTCCGTGGGCCTCCGTTTGTTTCGCCGCACCTGGTTCGATATCAATGGGACTGAATAAAACTTATTCGAAAAGTATCCGTATATGCATTTTCCCGATAGACGTGTTTCATTATACGGAGCCATTCAGAAAAGCCGGGCCATTGCAGTGTTTTTCAGACTTTTGAAAGCACGGGGCAATGCAATTCCCCATTTCACATGCGCCGCGAAACACATTACACGAAGGAATGCATTTAACGGCGCTTATTAGATGGGGAACAATATTGCCCCGTGCTTTAAAAGTCTGACAAAAATCTCCTATGGCCCGAGTACTTAGAATGGCTGTGTAGAGGCAAGGATAAAACAGTGGACCTGAATCATGCCGAAATTTGCGAACGATGTCGATATCGTGGAAAGGGGCAGAGAAACTTTTGTTGTAAAATCCTTCAGTGTGGGTACCGAATTCCAAATTGCAGAAAACTATGAAAAATTATTCCTCAATTTTGTTATACCTACACGTGATGATGTTATTCAACTATTTTTAGCACTAATTCTTTTGACTTTACCTTCCTGGATTTGCTTGTAGTAGTTATAGCCTTCTTGCAAAGCATCGGTTGTCCAATTGCTTAGCTTATCCAGGTCTCGACTATCGTTACCTGCTTTCATCCGCATAAGTTCTCGAATGACACCTCTCTCAACAGCCTCATCATTTTCATTTGAGATGCATTTTATGAAATCTTCTACAGTTCCACTTTCCAATGTACTGCCATTCAGTGCTCCTTTTCTGAATTCTTGCAACGTGCCTGGATGTTTTTTAATAAAGACGGCTGCAACTTACAACACAAAATGTTTTGCACGTGCTATGCCACGACCCATTTGATTGGGATATCTGGACAGCCATGCAGTGAAATAATTCCCTTGCCCGCTCCAGACTCGATTCCGCTACAATCAACAAAACTTGGACGATCCTATACTTCTCTATGGCGGCATTTCAGTTTAACCATACCGAGCAGGTTTTATTTTCAAAGTGACAATCTAACTTTATTTTTAAATTGTGATAAACCGCGAGAAACGTGTCGTTTCTTCTCGCGCATTTCAGCTGTTGCTTGACGTTAAATGAATTGCGTCTCCGTAATGATTTTGGTAATGAAACTGTTGAAATGATTAATAAATGTCGAGTTCTTCTCACACATATGTCATAAATTGTGCGATTTTCCGCAGATTTCTGCCATCTCATATGAGGAAGATTTCTGCCTTCTCATAGCACAAAAACCATTGCATTTGATCCTTATTTAGTGGGCCAAATTGCCCAATGAATTTCAAATTCAACTCATTGATTAGTGATTTCTTCCCGTAACTAGAAATACGATTTTTAGCACTTCGCTGGTAAACATCACCCCGAGGTACTTGAAGGAGTTGGCATTTTCTATTAGTTACGAGTTGAGTGAATAGGTGAGTGTAAGAGGGGTATGGTAAATTGGGGAAGAACGGGAAAAGCACATTCATTTATACTTCCCAAGGTTCAGTCGCATCCCCCATCGGGTAGACCAGTCAGAGACCCGGTTGAGATCGAGACTGAGGAGATCCGAATCAGAGGGCGACGAAATCCGCCCATAAATTACTACATCGTCCGCAAACAATCTTATCACCGAGGTTATATTCTCAGGCCAGTCATTATATTGAGTAGAAATAACAGCGGTCTAATTACAATGCCTTGTGGGACGCCGGATTTGACAGACTGCGCCTGTGAGAGTATTCCATCCACCGAGACACATTGAGATCGGTTACAAAGGAACGAAGCGATTTTTTGAATCAGTTTACCCGTAAACCCAACACGTTCAAGCTTGGCAAGCAATGTATCGTGGGGTACACGGTCAAACGCCTTAAAAAATCTATGGGTAATATTGCATCAACCGGGCAACCAGAATCCAGTTCCCTAGAAATTTCGTCAGCAATATCTGCAGCTCACAGGACAGATTTTTTGGAAAACCAAACTGGTTCGGGTGAAGAATATTTTTCGAAGTGACAATGTGCATGATTGAGTAAAATAACACGCGTCCAAACAACTTAGAGGTGATGCAAGTTAGTGATATTGGTCGGCAGATCGGAATGGAAGCCACATTTATAAAAAATTGGAATAACCGTCGCAATTTTCCAGTCAGCAGGGACAGAACCATCAGTGAAAATCATGCCGAATAAAGTTAACAGGGGAACAGCTAGCGAAGTATGAAGTTCCTTGAAAAGTCGACCAGGAATACCATCAGGACCAGCACCTTTGTTGGCCTTAATGCATTTTCGAAGCGCATCGACGAATTTGCTTGGCAGCGTTAAAAACCGCGAAACCTGCCTTCATTCTGAATGTGTTAAAGGTTAAACGTGAAATTCGTTACTAAATGCCCTTACCCTGGTTATCATTCAACGTGCGAGAATTTTTTTCTCTTTTTAGAGGTCTTTCAGCTGAGAGATCATGACGGGCGTAACGCTAACTCCGAGCTGCGAGGTAAATTTTTTCCATTGGAGCAGATGGCAAAAATTTACCTCGCAGCTCGGAGCGTTACCCCCGTCATGATCTCTCCGCTGAAATTTGTCAAGAGTATAATGACTGGTAGAGGTTAACCAATATCGTTACCACACGGTTACCTGATTGCGGCCATCTCTAAATATGATTATGGCGCACACTTTATAGCTAATTCCGTACAAGTATAATCAGCAATCCAAATATATAACTATACCAGATCGATATTTCACGAGTTCCTGAATGATATCCGATAGATCTTTAGCTGCAATGTCTTTCTTCTTTTGATTTCCCAATCGTTTCCAAACGTTTTTCACAGAACCAGGTCCTCCATCACTGAAGTAGAAGTCAAGAAATTTTTTGGCACTTTTTTTGATACCGACGGATGTCAAAATGTTTGCCACATTTTTTCTATCGAGATTATCGGGGAAAAGTTCCAGAAATTTCAGAAAAACTTTGAGAAGCTCGGTATCATCTTCCAAGTCCTCTGTTAGGATAGAAGAAACGCTAAAATCAATTACTTTTCAAACTTTATACGGTAACAAACAGAACTTCGATATTCGGAGATTTGTCCTCATAATTCGACTGGGGTTTCCGAATAATTCGACTGAGGACGCTGTGTATACCATCAGAACGCAATAAAAAATTCAAATGAATGATGGTGGCAGAAGTTAAAGAAATGTAATGGTAACCCACTCGCCAATAAAGCTAAAACGCTGCAGCCCAAGATTTATATAGACAGCACCAAAAAAAACAGTGGCTGCATATTGACGAAAATGAAAGTTTTGCGAAATATGGAAATATGGAAAGACATCGCCATCGACAAATATGGATAGACGTAGAAACGATAAAAATGTTTTTTTTTATTTGCAACTTTTGAAACAGAAACTTGATAACCATTCTCCCACTAAAGTCCAGGTTTATGTAGTTTATACGGGGGGGACTATGCAAAACGGGGGGACAATGCAACTCAACAAACCGGACAATTCAACTCAATGTGCCGCCGTGCCGGACAATTCAACTCAACATGGCGGACAATCCAGCTCAACGAACCGGACAATCCAACTCAACGAACCGGACAATCCAACTCAGAGCCGCACAGCCTCCGTACAGGGTGGTTACTGTTTGAAATCAAAGTTTTATTTCGAAATCAAAGTTTTATTAAACCTAACCTAACCTAACCTAACCTAACCTAACCTAACCTAACCTAACCTAACCTAACCTAACCTAACCTAACCTATCCTAACCAAAGTTTTCTTAAACCTAACCTAACCTAACCGAGAGGAAGGTTTGGTTTAGGTTGGTTAACCTAACCTTAACCTAACCTTACCTAACCTAGAGGTTAGCTTAAGGTAGGTTAAGGTTAGGTTAGGTTAGGTAGGTCAGGTTAGGTTAGGTTTAATAAAACTTTGATTTCGAAATAAAACTTTGATTTCAAACAGTAACCACCCTGTACGGAGGCTGTGCGGCTCTGAGTTGGATTGTCCGGTTCGTTGAGCTGGATAGTCCGTCATGTTGAGTTGAATTGTCCGGCACGGCGGCACATTGAGTTGAATTGTCCGGTTTCTTGAGTTGCATTGTCCCCCCGTTTTGCATAGTCCCCCCCCCCGTATAAACTACATAAGCCAAAGTCCATTCCAAACTTGATGTCCTCTGGATTTCAAAATGAAACGTCGCACAACAAAGCCAGGGATGTCCAAATTCCGGCTCAATTTTTCGAAATTTTCCGACGCATTTGTTTCAACTTTTTCTGGAACCAAATACGGAATTTGGGCCTCAGAAACGGAAGGCCAAACAAGAAAATCAATTTCCATCCGGGATCAATGACAATCGCTTGGCAACTCGGGGAAATATGGCATTTTGAAATTGAAATTGTACTTAACAATCATCTGTTGCATTTCATACTAAAATCTATGGTAAACAATACCTATATTGGACCAAGGAAGCGCATTCTACACAGGTTATGATACAATGATGTTTGAGACAGAGTATGATATGGCGCTGTTGAACTGTCCGTCCAAGACGGGTGACAATGGCCTCAGCATTCGCACGAAATTCTGTGGGGATGCGGTTTCCAGTCTCGAAAAATGGGAACAATTTTTTTCGCGGAAATTTTTTGAAAAAAGAAAATTTTGAAAAAAAAATTTCGAAAAATTTAAAATTTTTTTTTTGAATTTTTTTTTAATCTTTGAAAAAATCCTGACCCTCAAAACAAGAAGCTCCACTTTTGTCCCCAAAATTCAAAAACTGAACTTTAGCCATTTCGTGGAGAGCGCATTGCGGACGCAAACTGTTCATCCCTGCTTTTGATACCCCGCTCCCTCCCATCATTTATCATCATTTCGGAATTCATTCAACCCACAAAGGACATCAAGTTTGGAATGGACTGTAGACACTACACTCTTAACACGAAGTTCAGTTTGGAACACATTTTTTTCTTGGGCTTATATATGAAGTGTTCTTTTAAGAACACTTGGTCTGTTATTGGAATACACAGAGTGTTCCATTTCCAGCGTTTTGGAACACTCAGTGTGTTCCAAGAACACACCAAGTGTTTCATAAATGTTCTTAAAAAACACATCCTCTCTAAGCCCATGTTAAAACATAGCGTTCCAAACTGAGCTTCGTGTAAAGAGTGTAAATTTGCAATTGCTCTTTTAACATTTGGAATTGTACTTCTTACAATAATGGTGACCTTCCAGGGGAGGTAATTTTTTTCATTTGAGCTTCATTCAAATTGAAATCGATTACTTGGGTGTACACTCGGTTTCTCCACTGCCGCCTTCGCATCATTAGCCCAATCATAAAATTAAAGCAACGAAAACCATGGTAGGGGTGTGGAAGAAATACGTTTGTACGATGCGCGAAAGGCAACACATGAATCTTGAATGCGAATGTCATGGTAATGGCAGGAAGAAAGGTCAAGTTTCAAAGATGACAAAGTGACTCGTGTGATTGCGCAAAGCAATGGGGAATCATTTCGTAGGCCACTCCAATACCTATTTAAAGGTTCTCGGGAAAAAAGAATATAGATACTCGTGCACAATTGATTTTCCATCAATGGTATTAAAAATTGAAAATCGGAAATTGCTCTCCTGTTTTCAAACTGTTTTTTTAACCTGAGCGATCTGAATTAAAGTTTACCTTTCAAGATTTAAACAATGAATGCAAGTCTTTCGAATTCTGAAAGGAGTAAGCCCAAGACTATAACAGAGTTGTCACACAAGCTGCTGCCATGCTTTCCAGTAATGAATCTGGCTTCGCATCGTTGAACTTTTGCAACTTCATCAGCATGAGAAACAAGGAAATTATCGCACACAACGGACGCATATTCCTGGTGACGAAAAAGCCTTGCATGCAAGCGGTTTTGATGTGACATTGCCGTGTCAAAGATTCCTGCCCAAAATTTAACAGCAGACCTGGCTTTGTCAATGGACAAGTTGACTTGCACCGTCCAATCCAAATGTACATGAAGCTTGACCCAAGGTATTTGAAATCATGCACCGACGGCATGATTTCGTTATTTGTTCTTTCTGAAAAAGTTCTGGCTTCAGAACTCGGGCCCTTGCGATTCTTGGGAATGAAAGGGCAAAAACGCACACTTTAATACACACAAATCATGCACGAGTTGCTGTACCATTGACGCAGGGAGTCCAAGTTAGCTTGCGAATTCCTGCAATTGTGGTTCCTGGAGACTTTGTAGCCTGGTTCCTTTGCGGTTTGTTTGGTTCTATTGGGTTCTCCCAAATTGACACACCTACACCCTTTTTGAGGAAGAGTAGTTGGGGTCGTTTTCCGTGCAGCACATTATCTCCGGAACAGGGCTTCAGAGGTCCATTGTTTAAATTAAAAAGTTGTTCATTTCCTTGCTCTGAAGGTAGCAGAACTGGTTCGCATCAAACCACCCCTTGCCTGCCGTTTTACGGGTGGTTTTCTGTGGGGAGGGGTGTAAGGTGAGAGACGTATTTTTTCGGTTGGCATGCCTTATACGTGTCTCGTATGTCGGAATATGACCTCCGTTTCCCTGCTACTCGGCGAAGGCACATCTTGGGGTGTCGGTATGAAGTGGTGCAGGGGGTAGTTGAAATATCTTGGAAACAATATGACACAGGTTCATTGTTTAAATTTAAAAGATGTCATCCGCTTGTTCTGAATACGTCAAGTGAAGTCCCAGTCAGATTCACCCGTGTAGTTTTTCCATTTGGGAGCAGTTTTCTAACGCCAGGAATGTTCAGACGAAAACTTGTTTTTGAGGGTTGAAAATTATTCATTGACCATTGCAAGGGGCCCATTACTATAGGATCTGCGGATAAATCCCGAATGGTAATTATTTTCTGTTTTTGATCGTCTTTCACCCAATTACACCATATGGCCCACATTACCCCGTCAGCACAGTCGGGAGAAAGCGGTATCAGGGGATATACCCGATGATGATATCCAACACTTACTCATTGACCCTAGAAGGGCGTCTTTAATCTCTACTGCCTCTTGGAAGATGGACATAATTTCAAGTTTTGTCTCCTTGTCCAAGGTGAGCCATTTCTCAATGCAATCATTGACGTAATCTGATGATATGTCCTTTGGCAAGTCCAAAAGGCTGGAGATGATAGTCGATGTAAAATCGAAGTCTATGTCACTTGTCTTCAAGCCAATGCTACTAATATAGACGTCGATAATACCGTTCGAAACAACATCACTGTTCTCTTCCTTAAAGTCTTTCTGAAATGCTAGTGTTGTTATAACCAGACATAAAAACTCCAAAATTCACAACGCAGCATTTAAGGTTCCAGTGAAAGAGCCAGGTTCAATTTTGCAATGGTGAAAGAAGGTTTTAACTCCACGAAACATGTTTTAAGACTGTTAAACTCAGGTGCAGTAATGGCGCGTTTCAAAGCTCCATAAATGACTCACAATTGCCCCACAACTGATCCTGCCCTCAAACACCCGATCTATTTGTAAAGAAAGTGATCTCATTGTTCTGAAAAAGTGATCTGAAAAAGAAGGATACCAATCTCAGCACATTCATTGCACAATCAGATCACTGCGAGTCATCTGCATGTTGCAGTGCCCAGCGTTTTGACTGGAGAAGTCTGCAACAGTGAATCACTGTGGGACACTCTCCAATCCCTGAATTTCTCCGATTCGCTTCTCTCCAGCGCGACTCCTCATGCAGGCAGTGCGCACATGGATCATTCTGGGTCATTCTCCAATTCTCCAGTTGCTCTCGCACTCTCCGATTGATTTCCGGTGGATGATGATGCAACGCCCGCCAAAAAATGGTTTGGCGCCATTTGCTTCGCGCTCGTTGCACTGTTCTGTGTGCTGCGGATTTGTGAGTTGACATTTTGCGTTTGCTCAGCGTTTGCTGCAAACGTTTGCTCAGACTGTCATCTGCCACCATCAGCAGTTTCGAGTTCATTTTCTTTTTTCGTTTCTGAGAGCACCGGAAGCCAGACGAGACAGTCGATGAAGCAAATCAGCATCGATAATGGGTCAGCCCAGCTGTTGGTTCCGTTGGTTGTTTCGCATTTCCGGGAAACGTGAGACTTCGCATCCGCTGCGTGGGGTGAGAGGGGTGCGAGTCTCAAAGACAAATTATTTATCTGCCTGCTCAAGTTTGTTGGCCGGCCGGCCTGCACCCAGGCAACTGTGTTGACTTTTGGTGACTTTTCTCATCAGTTTCGTTTTGCGGACTCTTCCACCAGTCCAGTTCACGTCTTCCATATGCCTGTGCCTGGCGGCAGCGGAAGTTGAGATCTTGCAACTTCTTGATGGATTTTGGTCACTTTTCCCATCCCATTCGTTCTTCGAGTGCTGCGAAAAGGGTGCTCCTTGCTCCTTTTTTGCCGGGTCTGTTGCCATGAGTGCCGGACATGTGCATGTCGCAGCAGTGCTGAACGATCACCAGGCATGTTTCGTCCTGCACGTCAAGCGGCAGGACCGTTTGCGTTCGGCCAGGATGTGCTGTGCCCAAAACGTTGACTTGATTGCATGGTCTCGGTTTGACCTGGGTTCAACGACGTGACTTCAAGTTTTCGTGAAGATCGTTCAGAGGATCGTGCTGGAGTGTTGGGGATTGAAAATTGGTTGCCATCCAGCAGTCGAAGACTTCTCCGATTTCCAAGAAGTTCCAGAGAGATGTTGGTGGAATTCTTGTCAGCATCTCCAAGAGCCGGCTTTCGTTTCAGTGATAATTTCAGGATTTCTGAGTGTCGAACTGGCACCTCCTGGGATTGGGCTGCGGTCGAAGATTTTCTGTCCAGTTTAGGTACCTAAGCTGTGACCAAAAGGCCGAGCCCAAGCCAGGGTGTTCTAAACACACTCTTTATCATCAACCGTTGCTGCGATGAAGACACCGGCTTGGAAATGTTGGATCGACAGTTCCCAGTTGCATCGAAGCAGCACTGGATGATTGCAGACCTTCGTAATGGAAGACCCGAGTTTGTTGAAATTTTCGAAATTGAATTTTCTTTTATACACCTACACGGGTAACCATTCTGTATTTTGTCATGTGGCAAAGTGGATTTTAAGATTCTCAACCCACACCTGCGCAAAGGGAACAGTTCCAAATGCCTGAGTCAACCTGTGGATTTGGCCAAGTTCGCGGACTCGAGGCGATTGACTGTGTCAACCGACATATTGGTGTTTCCCTTGTGCGTGAACTTGGCCTCCCCAGATGAACACAGGCATTCGGAACTGAATCTGCGCAAAATTCGGATGAAAATCAAGGTGATGGGCCTGGGTGGTCTCCAAAATATGAACAGTTGGGGAATTCAAATGTCCAAATTTTTGAGCACCGTGTGGACCTGCCTGACACCTGTCCGAAAAGTGCCCAAATGACGCGTAGGTGTGCCCAAATGACGTGCCCAAATGACGCGCCATGCGTGAAGTTTGGTTTGCCAGTCACGCCAGTTTCACACCAGTAGGTAACCTGAAGTCTTTTTGCCTTTCGTCAAGAAAGACGCCTAATTTTTAGAAAGTTACGCCCAGTTTCACATGACGCCCAGTTTTACATGGGCGTAATTTTTTTTACCCTGGCTGCAGAACAACGGAACATGTTTACAGCGCACACAATCGGTCGTGCCACCTCAGGTCCAAATCGGCACTGGCAGCGACCCAACTCACCAACAAACGCGTCCATCACAAGGGAAACTTTTGAGAAGGGACATTTCAGCCAGCACGCAAAATTCCACTGCCATTATAGCGCGCCGAATATTTCAATTTGATTTCTCAAGTTTTTGACCAGGGCAGGGCCAACTGTCATAAGGGCCACTGATGCTGTGATATGGACATACTGGAGTGGTTGGCTGGATCGGGGGACTGGGATAGAACGGACTGAGGCAGAATGGGACTGAGGCAGAATTTTTTTGACGGTCTCTGTCCACTTCTGCCCCATTCTCATTCTGCCTCAGTCCCATTCTGCCTCAGTCCCATTCTGCCTCAGTCCCATTCTGCCCCAGTCCCATTCTGCCCCAGTCCCATTCTGCCTCAGTCCCATTCTGCCTCAGTCCCATTCTGCCTCTGTCCCATTCTGCCTCAGTCCCATTCTGCCTCAGTCCCATTCTGCCTCAGTCCCATTCTGCCCCAGTCTCATTCTGCCTCAGTCCACTGAATTTGCGGAAAGGCTCTTAGGTGCTTTTCATCCTCAACCATTTATCCTCTGTGCGACTCAGACGAGACATCGAAGTCGGTAGAACTGAACAGTTGTCACCATTGCTCTGTGACAAACTTAAAGCTAACTAAACCTAACCTAACCTGACCTAACCCAACCTAACCTATCCTAACACACGTATCCTAACCTATCCTACCCTACCCACATCGTCCTCAACTTCATATCCTAGCGTGCTGAAACTGGGCAGCAAGTGGTCATTTCTTTTCGCCATTGAAATTCGAGTGGAGCAATGTCATGTCACTGAATGTCAAACCCACCTAACTCCATGCCCGCAACGAATGAAAAATTCTGCCTCAGTCCCATTCTGCCTCAGTCCCATTCTGCCTCATTCCCATTCTGCCTCTGTCCCATTCTGCCTCAGTCCCATTCTGCCTCAGTCCCATTCTGCCTCAGTCCCATTCTGCCTCAGTCCCCATTCTGCCCTGTCCCATTCTGCCTCGTCCCATTCTGCCTCAGTCCCATTCTGCCTCAGTCTCATTCTGCCTCCGTCCCATTCTGCCTCTGTCCCATTCTGCCTCAGTCCCATTCTGCCTCAGTCCCATTCTGCCTCAGTCCCATTCTGCCTCAGTCCCATTCTGCCTCTGTCCCATTCTGCCTCAGTCCCATTCTGCCTCAGTCCCATTCTGCCTCTGTCCCATTCTGCCTCTGTCCCATTCTGCCTCTGTCACATTCTGCCTCCGTCCCATTCTGCCTCTGTCCCATTCTGCCTCTGTCCCATTCTGCCTCTGTCCCATTCTGCCTCAGTCCCATTCTGCCTCAGTGCCATTCTATCCCAGTCCATTCTATCCCTGTCACCGGTCCCGGTTGGCTACCTCTTTTTGAGTACGATCACGTGGAAGTTGGGCACCGCACCCCGGGTCCACGTTAAGTGGAGGCTGGGCCTTGGATCGCAGAAACGTCGGGAAAAGATGTCAGGTGAACATTTACATTATTTTTACTGCACTCGTGCTTGGGAAATATCTGATTGGATTCAAACCAGGCTTGCCCAGTGCTGGCAATTTGTAAAACAGAACAGTCTACTATAGTCCACAACAGTCCACAGCAGGCCACCACAGCCAACAGCAGGCCACAGCAGGCGACAACAGGTCACAAGGGTCTATAATGGGCGACAACAATCATCAATCAATCAACAATTGGCCACAGGCCCGCCCCCAACAGGGCCTGTTGTTGACTATTGCTCCCCGTGTTATTGCATGTTGCTGCCACAAGAGGCAACAACAGGGAGCCTGTTGTGGGCTGTTGTTGTCTGTCATTTGCCTGTTTCGATCTGTTGTTGCCCGTTGTGACGTTTTGAAGAATTGTTGCCGGATGTGGATTGTTGTTGCAGGGCTGTTATTGCATGTTGTTGCCGGTTGTGGACTGTTGACTGTTTTGTACTGTTATTGCCTGTTGTGGTTTGTTTCAGCCTATTGTGAACTGTTGTTGCCCATGGCACGAGTAGGTATTCAAAATGCGTTTTGGAAGTTTGTCATTCAGCCTATTTATGCAAAACATCGAATGACGGGTTCACGGTTATTTTGGAACCGAGTTCATTTCGGCACCACGTTCATTTTGTAGCGTGTTCAATTCGTTCATTTTGGTGCCGCGTTCATTTGGTACCTGTTCAATTTGGTAGGTAGCCTACCAATCATTTTGGTGTTCTCGTCCAACCATCCCCACCCAACCTGGGCCCTGTCGGTAAATCCCAGAGTGAAGACAGTTCCAAAACAAAAGCGTTACTAAAATGAAGCCTACCAAAATGAACGCGTGGCCAAAATGATTGTGGTACGAAAATAAACTCTGTGCCAAAATGAACGGTACCGAATTAAACAGGTGCCCAGCAATGTGAACGAGATATCAAAATGAACGCGGTAACGAAATGAACGGCAACGAAATGACGTGTGTGCGCATCACGATGAAAGCAAATGAAAAATGTGTTCCACAAAAAAGAGCCCACAGGTCTTCACGCCTGTGTTCACAACCGACAATTTTCACTTCCATTTCGATCAATTTGCTCACCTTTGCAGCAAAATGGCTATGAAGACCCAAGGGCCGGGTCCTTGGGTCTTGGCAGGCCCAATTTCTCCGCAATGAGATTTTTCCCCTGATCCGGTTTTCTGACGGGGCGGGTCGGTTTCCAATTGTGGGAGTGCAGCTTTGTCCCAGGTGCATGTCTGCTTTTTCCCAAGGTCCCCCGTCATGGACAACTGGCGAATGCGGGACAGAAAAATATTTGGGTCTTCAATCTTTTCATTCTCTCAAACTTAAAATTCTTCAATGACCATTTGGGCCGACACTTTTGGTTTTCTGTGTGTTTGTACCTGTTTTCAAAATTTATTTGTCTAGTTTCTGATCATTGTTTTTAATTCCATTCATGAATGTGAATAATCATTGCGAAAAAAGTAAGAGAGGGAGCCCACCACGCTTCCCCATTTTTAAACACTGCTTGTGAGCTTAAAAATCAATGCTTTGTGAAAACTGCGACGGAAAAAAACCTGGAGCCAATTTTGTGACATTCTGAAAAAGAAATGGGCACTCGCAGGGCAGCTCTTTCAAGAAGTCACAATCAAACTCAGAATTTTTTTTTTGTTTTTTTTTGACAGTGAAAGCAGAGGCTGAGCTTTTGCCATTTTTTGATTTTGGAGTTTCTTCTGAATCTTGCCCCAAAGTTCATCTGTGTCGAGGAAAATTGTTACGAATTCGGCCGGCCAACCACTTGGGTCGAGAATTCTCATTCGCAATGTTTGAAAATTTGGGACAGTCTCGTGTTGCTGCTCAACAACATTCTGGAATCAGTTTGGTCCCACAATGACTGCGCAAATCGGATTTTTACATTTTTTGTGGAAGGCTTCCAAAAATGGGTGAGGTTCCGATGACTCAGTCTTCCTTGTCCAGGGATTGGTGTAAAGGCAGCCCAATTTAGCACTGCTTTCGCAGTGACGTGGCTTGGCGATTTGATGAATCGCCGCTATTTTTAAATTGAAGACAAGAATAACATTGATGTATTCGTTGGATTTTTAGAGACTTGGCCAATTTGTTTTCAAGACTCACCTGTCTCGTGAAAATAATTTTTCGTGCACTTTACATTCTTGATTCCTAATTTGTCCTCTATTCGTATTGTGGCATGGTGAACGTGTTTTGTTCATGTACCTGTCATTGATCCAAATATTGTCAGGCATTTTGAACCACAATCGGCTTTTTTTGAACCATCCTAAAATTGTGTAGTGGATCTGTTTACAGAGCAAAGCATGCGCACATGGATGCTTCGATGGGACAGGACACCCGCATCACAGGATTCGCGGCGGTGAGGGTTGGGTTGCCGGAATAACGTCTAATTTTAGGAAGGTCTAAAAAGTGTGATGAGACCCGAATTGTTCCGCTAACCAAAATTAACCCAACCTCACCTGACCTGTCCTGAACCTGACCCGAACCTGTCCTAAATTTGATTTTCTTCTGGCACGACTTTCAGCAGAATTCTTAGACCTTCTGAAAAACAGGCGTTATTCCGCGCAAGCGTGAGGAGGGTTGGCAAGTCATGTCAGGTGGTTTGGCAGAAAGAACGTCCTAAAACTTATAGCACTCTGAGGTTTCTTTGTCGTTTTACTCCCAACCTCAGACCTGCCCACTTTGTTTTTTTGCTGAGTCCTCGTCTTGAAAACAAACTCAACGCAAGAAGCCCGTGCAGTGGAACACCCAAGCAGGCAAAATTGGGGTTGAATGCATGCTGTAAAAATATGTCCGATTGACTCTGGAAATGCTCTCCCTCATGCCGGCTGCTTTCTGACACCAACATTGTCAATTCCACCTAAGTGAATCGCACTTGGGCACTTTTGACAATAATTACAGACCACCGTCGAATTGGTGCGTCACTAATTCTTTGTGTCGTGGCCCAACGTATTTTTTGTGATTTCATTTTCGGTCGTTGGTCTTTTTCAAAACTGACAGCTTTTCCACATTATTTCGTCTCAACGATCTTTGACGCGCCTTGTCACCGCATTTGATTTTTGTCTTTTGTTTGGTTTTGTTGCCCAATCAATTGCAATTGATTTTTTTTATTGATGATTGATTGATGTTTTTTATTGATGTTGATTGATGTTTTAATTGATTGATGTTTTCATTTTTGTCAACGTCAACCAAATCGTTCTTGTGTGCCAACATCTCAAAGGTTGCAATAAAGCCTTTGTTTTTAAAACCGAAAATGCAGACATCCGCAAAGCAGATTGGCTGGAAGGACGGTATCGCGATTTCCATTCGTGAGGCAGGTTTTTGTTGGCTCAGAGCACTATTGGTATTGGTGCTGGAGCTGCAAAGGGGAAACTCGTTGGGAAGCTCTGGGTTGGGTTGGATTGGCATTTTTCGATGGCATTTTTTGTAAAAAAAAAATAATGAACGACAAAAAAGGAAAACGCGCGTAAAAAGAAAAAAGCAAAAAGCAATTTGGATGAAGTCGGAGGACATCCGGCAGTTGTGGGCAGAGGCCACAAGGTGGAAGGTTTGATCGGGGTCAGAATTTGATCAAAATATTTTCCATTTGCGCAATTTGGCTTCAAATCAGAGCAACTGCAATTTCGGTTAGGATCGAAAACCTGTTGTCTGGCAGGGTCTGTCCTGTTTCAGATTTTCTAAATTGAATGTTTTTCTTTGAAATTTGAACACTATGCCGCTTGGCCATTTATCGCCCATTTGCCTGTTTTCAAATCGCTGCAATTTCGGAATCTAATGGTTCTGAAATAACAGACGTTGTAGAGGTGAACTGTAGCCGTTGTCGGTTGTGCAGATTTTCGTTTTCTTCCCAATGAAATCCTTCTTGGTACGAATGCTGGCTGTTTTCTCGTGAGCCTGAATTGGTGCAGGCCGATGTATTTTTCAAACGGATTTATGAATTTCCACAGCATTTCTTGAATTTTATGACCTTTTTTGTCACTTCTATGGCTTTCATTTCGATTTTCGCTTATAAATGATGCATAAATAATGTAATTTAATTTATAAACATTTGTGTGTCTGTCAGGAAATTTCTATACCGGATTAAAAAATTCATTTTTCCAATACGTGCTGCAAAATTGTTGAAAATACCGCGTCTTTACCTTGATTTCAATTTTATTTTTTTACTTGTTTTCATGATCTTCAGTTTTTCAAATATTTCGATCGCCTTTTGATTCGCATTTGTTTGAGTTCATGACCGTTCTATCACTTCATTGGTTTACTTTTCGACTTTTGTCATAATGCAGAAAGGTCTTTCATGCTTGAACATTCTGTCATCAGAGAACTCCTGTCAGTTCTGGGAGAGATCATCTGACCAAACGTCCCGCAAAATTGTTGAAAATACCGGGACTTTATATTTCTTTCAATCTGATTTTTCATTCATTTGTTGTGGGTTGTGGTCTTCTCAAATGTTTAGAACAATCGCCTTTTTAGTCAATGCTTCAGTTGCTTGATAACAATTGTGCTGTAAACGCTTTTGTTTGTTTGTTAACACGATGACGTTTGTGACTGGCAACGCTTTGATTTTTTGGACTTGTGTTCAATCCATTTGCTTGTTCAATACATTGTTCAATCCATTGTTCATTCCATTGTTCATTCCATTGTTCAATCCATTTGCAGCAAGCTTGGACTTGGACTTGGCAAATTGGACTTGGCAACTTGGACTTGGCAAATTGGACTTGTGTTCAATCCATTTGCTTGTTCAATCCATTGTTCAATCCATTTCTTCCATTGTTCAATCCATTTGCAAATCAACCACATAATTTGTGGAAATGTCATTTTTCTGTTATTTCCACAATTTTTCAGAACCATATCCTTAATTCGTGAAGATTTTTTGCAAAATTGTTTCATCGCGACTGGCATATGGGCAGAAAAATCCCTCGATAGAGACACAATCTTTTCCGAAAACACTTGGCCATTTGAGACTGTCGTTCCAAATTCACCATGAAAAAAATTCTTTTTCTTCTTTACCGGCATTGTCTGTATGTTCATTGTGGCAAAAACCATAGACCGCTTGTGTTTTCTTTGCGATAAATAACATTCGGGTTCCGAACGCCTTTTGTTTTCAAAAGCGAGCTTTGCAAAATCCAATGTGAACAACTTTTGGAACTTCAAGAAAATCTTTTGCAACTTAAAAAGGCCACTTTTGGAACGTCTTTGATTTTTGAGGTCACTTGGGGAGCATGCTTAAGATCACAGGGTGACGATCCTAAATCGTTGCTCAAAGTTATCTCAGCCAGGTCGCTTTTTCGACACAGGTCACTTTTGAGGTCACTTGACAGAGCATGCTTGAGATCACAGGGCGCCGATCTTAAATCGTTGCGCACAGTGATCTCACGGAGATCGCTTTTGGGACACAGGTCACTTTTGAGATCGTATTGGGGCACATTCGAGATCACATGTCAGATCACAACTGCATTTCTATTCACTTTCGGATCGCATGTGAAGTCACATCTCAGATCATGTATCACACTTCAAGGGCACATACGGGCGATCCAAAAGTGAGAAATAATCGTTGCGCAAAACGATCTCAAAGGCGATCTGAAAGCGATCCCTCGGTGACCTCTGGAATGAGAGTGCGGATTCAAATATTCCCATAATTTTCTTCATAAGCTCCAGGTAATGGAACACGTCTTAGGAGGTAAGAAACACGTCTTAATTTGGTAATTTCTTGAGAAATGTCGTTCAAGGTTGGTTATTTATGCATCCTGATATGGACAGCAGTTGGGCGATTACCCTTCTTGAGGGTGATACCAATTTTCCATGGCGAAGATTTGGGCAAAGGCTTATTTTGGCTAACAGCTTTCTTCTTTCATTTCGTTAAAAGAAATTTCGAAAAAGGGAGTCTAAGTGGAACACTATCGTTTTCTTGTCTTGAATTTATGATAGCAGGAGAATTATCTTTCGAAATAGAACATTGGCATTCTCTGGTCTTGGATTTCTGATAGCAGGAGAATTATCTTTAGAAATAGAACATTGTCATTCTCTGATCTTGTATTTCTGATAGCAGGAGAATTAACTTGTCTCATGCAGAGTGATTTTGCGGTAAAGCATTCCCATGGTGCGCATTTCTGATTAAAGTTTACCTGTAATATTGATCCTAAATGTGAGAATCAAAGGCAAACACACTTGTTGGGGAAACCGCTATTTGACACTGTTTACAGACACGTCGGCGTGCTATTTTGAATGTTGCGCCACGACCGAACAACTGAGCCTGAGTCATAGAACACCAAACCCTTCAAAATTTTGTTATGCCTGAGCAATTAAAAATCCTGTGTCTATTTGTACTGTGGAAATACAGGAAATAAGGCAAAATCTGATCTTTAAGGAATGTATGAGTATCTTTATCAACGACTTTGCTCTAAGATTACAGTTTCAACTCGACTGAGACACGGAATCAGATTTAACAATTCGACTGTCACAAATACCACCACTTAGAGATGTGTGCCTCGATGGCACATGACGGAAAATTAGTTAAGAAGTGGAAGACACGACAGTAGAACATGGTAGCTACCACACGAACTTATAAGGCCAGAGCAAATTGGCTTAAAATGTTTTCCTCGGCAATAAATCTGGATTTGTTACATGTTATGGTGAATACCGATCCAGAAGAAAGAGGAAGAATTAGCCACGTTAACAATCTTAACTTAAATCTCGATCCTGAAGAAGTAATTGCTCTTCAACTCATTTGGATATTGTTAAAACAAAGATCCATGGAGAGCTCGGTAGGGTAGGGTGAGATTGCTTCAATAAATTTATCACTTTGTGGTGGGTCACTGAGATAAATTTAGGCGGATACATAAGGGTCACTTTATACTCAGCAAACCTTTTTCTGATAAGAAAAAACACCAACACACATCGCCATAGCCATCGTCTTACGTCCTCTGTATGGTAGAAAATGAGGAATGGGTTATCCAGATCTCAGTGGCAGTAAGGTCCCGCGTCGACATTTCAAACAGTTAATGACAAGAGAAAATCGACGCGTTTCCGAAATGCAGAACCCAGGTTCTTCACTACTGCCACTTTTGAAGCAACAAGAAGCATCAATGCTGGGTTTTAGAAGGCCCTGTGCCGAAGAGCACAACAGCTAACAATGGAAAAGGTCGTATTTCCGCCATGCAGAAACGTTTTTTTTATTATTTAGCGCCTACCCAAACTTCTATATGCCATCGAAGATTAACTAATTAACTAAAAGGTGTATCTGCTTGGTAAGGGCCAGAACTCGCACCGACGTTATCGACGTTTAAAATCTTAACAACCAGAAATTAACCATAATTCCAACATGCAGAACCTGTCTTCTTAATTCAACCCTAACCATATTTTCTATTTTGGAAGGAATGGAAGAAGTGATTTTACTGAAATGCTCTGTGCGCGTCAGAACTCGCATCGAAGTTTACAATTGTTTCCAGAAATTAAATCCCGAGATTCAGAACCTGATTTTTTTTATTTACAGGCCATAACTACTGTGTTGGCAGAAAAAATCGATTTTATACTGTATTTAGAATGCAAATTTATGCTACATTCTTAATGCGGAGTCAAAACACTCATCAAATTTCACATTTACAAGAGAAAATCATTTCAATCTCGGATTCATTATCTCGTTTCCTTACTCACAGTTGACGGCACCTTTCCTTGTTCTTACTTAAACAAACAATAGATATCTCGTTTGTTAATTGACGCTGATGAAAGGAGATAACCAACATCACTGTAGTGGATTTTGCCGCTTTTCTAAATCTCTCTGTGCCACTTTGGAGTGGGATGTTAGCAGCCTTAGACCGACTTATTTTATGGTCGTCATACAAACAAGCTATGCTTCTTTAAAGCATGTTAATCTTCTGTGTTCGTGTTTCACGGATTTTGAGCAGCCCGATATGCAGTACCAACAGCTTAGCAATCCAGAGCACAGAATTTACAAAATAATTTGCGTCACAACGTCATTCTATTTTCTGAACCACAAAGATACTCTGATAATTGTCCACAACATCAATCCCATATGAATCACTAAAATATTTTTGTGTTCGCACTTGTCTTAAATTTGCCAGTTTCGTGAATCTGTAAACCAACCATCGCGTTGGTGATTTAGGACATCCTTTTTGGGGTACATACAGTTCACCATGAGCCATACCTGGCTATCCTTGAGTTCATCCTGAGTTGAGAATGTAGAATAACGTTTTGTCATTTGAGGAATTAAAGTTCGCAGTTCACAGCTAAAAACCTGCTAGTGAGAGGTGTATGAATAGAAAAGATTTGATGTACAGGGGAATCTCTCTCACATCACTCCAAGTGTAAACTAGGCTTTTGTCACGCTAAGGGTCCACCATGCCAATCAGTCAAAAGTGCATGCAAAGTGTGAAGTGAAACTCTATTTCTTAACTCTCAGAACGCGATCCAGTGAACTATTTCTCCAACAACCAGAAATGCCAGAATTAATCTACATTCATTTTAAACGAGAAATTACGAATGCAAAACATACCAATCATCCAGTGTAGACATGACAAAGCAAGGGAATTGCGAGTAAGGAAGATTCCAAACATGACGATACGCAAAACACTAACTATCAGTGTCCTTACCTAGACGCTCCACGCCCTACTGACGTTTTGAACCTCGCGGTCCAACGCGATAATCTGGGTGAGCGACCTTTTGCCTACCGCGCATGGGAATGGAGAAATGGCTGGGTGAGGGGATGCACTCTCATTCCAGAGGTCACCGAGGGATCGCTTTCAGATCGCCTTTGAGATCGTTTTGCGCAACGATTATTTCTCACTTTTGGATCGCCCGTATGTGCCCCTGAAGTGTGATACATGATCTGAGATGTGACTTCACATGCGATCCGAAAGTGAATAGAAATGCAGTTGTGATCTGACATGTGATCTCGAATGTGCCCCAATACGATCTCAAAAGTGACCTGTGTCCCAAAAGCGATCTCCGTGAGATCACTGGGCGCAACGATTTAAGATCGGCGCCCTGTGATCTCAAGCATGCTCTGTCAAGTGACCTCAAAAGTGACCTGTGTCGAAAAAGCGACCTGGCTGAGATAACTTTGAGCAACGATTTAGGATCGTCACCCTGTGATCTTAAGCATGCTCCCCAAGTGACCTCAAAAATCAAAGACGTTCCAAAAGTGCACTGTAAAAAATAAAGTCGTCACTTCACAAGAAAAAAGCCCTCAAATCACTGTCCATGGATGACGACCTATAATATTGTCAAATGACAACCTTTAGCCCGTCAATGGGCGGTGGTCGATATGTTAGATGACGGCCCATAGGCCGTCAGCTGATCACAAAATCATTCAGTTGCCTATGGAAAGGTCGTCAGGTGATGACATATTATCTTCATATGACGACCTTTGTATAGACAAAATGCGATCCATGGGTCGTTAATTGATGGCCTTGAGCCGTAAAATTACGAGCCATTTGCAGTAAATCGACCATGTAAAGGTTGCCAAATGACGGTGAATTAGTCGTAATTCATGGCAGTCATTTGAGGGTTTTTCTGTAATGTGACGACTCTTGAGGTCAATATTTTAGCCTCTACCGGGGTAGGCTTATATTGCCTAAAATGGATCTCTCATCCGGAAGAGGATAAAATGAGCAGAGAAGGTACCTATAGGATGGGGATAGGATGAGGAATAGGTTTTTAGCGAGAGCTGGCCTTCCTCCGTATAGTTCAAAAGGATAAATATTCTCAGTGCAAAGCGACATGTTGAATTTACGAACACGCGGGAGGCCTATGTCGTCATTCGCTGGATCCAGCACATTCGTGCGAGGAACTCGAAAGGAAATTCTCACACGAATACCGACAAAATAATCGATAGGTGAACAAAAAATGATGCGCAGCGCAAATAAAACCAAGTACCTATACAGAATTTAAAAAAAAGGCGACTAGGTAGAAATTAAAGTTCCCAATGGTTGTAATTTTTGCTTTTGTTACGATTTCGAGAAATCATATTGTCTGAAGCAGAACTTTGCTCAGCAACGCTGAAATTTTGGTTCCACGAAGCAAAACATTTGTTTCAAGAAACGTTTGCATTTGGTGTTACAGAAGCCTGCACTTATTCTTTCAAGAGCCGGCGCAAAGATAAAAAGTCATTCTCGTTTCTATAGAAATTAAAGTTTTGCAGCAGTTCTTTCTACGACAGGTCACTTTGTTTTCACAGCACAACGAAATCGGTTCTACATTTACCTGATTTTTTTTTCTCTTGTAATCTGCTATGGTACGCGTAAGTAACCTAACCAACGATGCAAAATCCGTTCTGTAGAAATTAAAGTTTCATTTTTCACTTTTTGCAGCCGCAAGCATTGTTTCCACATCAATGTTGACAGGTTTATGCCGCATTCCTCATTGCAACTCACATTCAGAGTCAACTCATCATCCAGTTCAACAGATGGATGCATCTCACGCACAATGGAAACAGAATAAGCGATGTGCATAGAAACGAAATTTTCGCAAACCAAATATATCCATTGAACAGTCTGTTGAACCTGAAGCTGAGTTACAACGGGAAATACGGAGTGGGTTTTTTTAATTTCGCAACACTGCGTTTTCTCGGTCAATTGAAGATTTCCCTTCTTCCATTGTTGCACGACGACACCCGAATTGTTGCTGGTGACATGAATTCGGAAAAAATGTTTACGATGGACAAAATTCAGTGATTTTGTATCAGAGAATTTTTTCATCCGCTGAATAAACATCGCAAAAAAGTGTCAGATTCAAAATACCCAGAGTCACAGAACGACGAAAAGTCCGCCCTGCAGAAATTAAAGTTTTCCCTTTTGCCCTTTTGCAGCCCGGCTTAAGAAAAATTAACCGGCACTTAAATGATGAAACCGCAGGGCAAGATATCATTCACCTCTGAACGCGGCAGATTTTGCAAATACACTGGGTGACTCCAACACACGGATCGAACAAAAATGGATCATTCTCGCAGCTGTGCATTCAATAATCTGAATACGGTATTTTTTTCCATAGGACATCGCTCGATATTTGATATCGAGAAGAAAATTTCACAGGATCACACAACTCTGCAGAACGCCACAGATTTCACGTGAAAGCTGTGTGAAAGGCAAACGCAAAGAAAAACAAACGCAAAACAATTGGTGAAAATTCGCAACCGTTGGTAACACGCAAAACATATGCTGACTTCAAGCGTCATTCCGAGTATGCGCTTCATGCTCCATCTTGCACGAACCACCATGCACAATGCGACGTGACCTCAGTCCGACCCCGACTTCAAGAGGGTGCCTGCCGCCCAAAACAAGACAAGCAGAATACGAGCGAGAGAGACACGAAGCACGAGAGCACGCAAGCTGCACTGCTCTCTCTCGTATGGTCTCTCTCCGCGTCTGCTCTGGTTTTTTCGTTGACGACCTTTTGCAACCCCGATCGTGAGTTGACGGTTCTGCTTTTGAGGAGCGCTCACCTGACGGGGAGAATGTTCTGGCTGGACATATTCCGAAGGGGACGCATCGTGACTTGAGTAGTATTAAGTCGTCATTCAATTGACGGTTTTTTTCTGACCTGCGAATTGTCGTTTGTGGAGTACTTATGCCCCGTCGACAAGTTTTTCGACGGGGAAAATCTGCTCACTTGAGAACCATAAGGTCGTCAGGCACTTTTTTGTTTTTTCAGTGTGGCCTTTTTAAGTTGCAAAAGATTTTCTTGAAGTTCCAAAAGTTGTTCACATTGGATTTTGCAAAGCTCGCTTTTGAAAACAAAAGGCGTTCGGAAAACCCGAATGTTATTTATCGCAAAGAAAACACAAGCGGTCTATGGTTTTTGCCACAATGAACATACAGACAATGCCGGTAAAGAAGAAAAAGAATTTTCTTTTCATGGTGAATTTGGAACGACAGTCTCAAATGGCCAAGTGTTTTCGGAAAAGATTGTGTCTCTATCGAGGGATTTTTCTGCCCATATGCCAGTCGCGATGAAACAATTTTGCAAAAAATCTTCACGAATTGAGGATATGGTTCTGAAAAATTGTGGAAATAACAGAAAAATGACATTTCCACAAATTATGTGGTTGATTTGCAAATGGATTGAACAATGGAAGAAATGGATTGAACAATGGATTGAACAAGCAAATGGATTGAACACAAGTCCAATTTGCCAAGTCCAAGTTGCCAAGTCCAATTTGCCAAGTCCAAGTCCAAGTTTGCAAATGGATTGAACAATGGATTGAACAATGGATTGAACAATGTATTGAACAAGCAAATGGATTGAACACAAGTCCAAAAAATTAAAGCGTTGCCAGTCACAAACGTCATCGTGTTAACAAACAAACAAAAGCGTTTACAGCACAATTGTTATCAAGCAACTGAAGCATTGACTAAAAAGGCGATTGTTCTAAACATTTGAGAAGACCACAACCCACAACAAATGAATGAAAAATCAGATTGAAAGAAATATAAAGTCCCGGTATTTTCAACAATTTTGCGGGACGTTTGGTCAGATGCCCCAGTAGCAAAAACGGTGCCAAGGACGTTCCGCATTTTGGTGCCAGGAACGTTCCAAAGCGATGGTGCCATTCCCGTTTTGTGGTCGGGTGGCAGGACCGTTCTGCCACCATTCCCCAGAACGTTCTTGGGACGATCCCATGGCACCGAAAGTTTGCGACATTGGTGCCAGAACGGTTCCTGAACGTGGGAAGAACGTTCCCAGAACGTTCCATTACCGATCTTGCAACCGTTTTGGGACCCTCTTGATTTTTTTCACGTTATTTGTCTTCATTTTCTCTTTCACTTGGTTATTTGGCGTCTTTCCGCTATTGTGGACCCGTGTTGTCGATAGCGCAGAATGACAACAAAACGTTAAAGGTCCACGTATGAGGTTCGTCGCATTTTTTACCAATGCGCTTATGAATTTATCTTACTCGGAAATTTGATGGTTTATCGATTACGAGTACATATGCTATTAAAAGCATTTGGGGTGTCTGTTTTCCGAAGTTGTATCGCCACATGAAGGCAACTAAGAATCTTGAAATGGCGTATGGTGTGATAAGACGGCTATATTTTCGGCCTAATAAGTTTTGTAGCTGGTAGGACATTTTGGCCGAATGGAGCAAACTGCCATTTCGAGATTTTACCTCACTTGTGCTGCCATCTACCGTAACAATTTTAAATTCCATCTCCTCCGCGATTTGATCATGAGTTTTGATACTTTTCCATGATTTCTATCACTCATGGAAGACTTTTTCATGCTTTTATCAAAAGTGTGTGAATTTTCAGAATTTTCTGATTTTAGGTACATTGACATCATGAAATTTTCGAAATTTTGACTTGACAAAAATTATAGCTACTCGTATATTATGCCATGTCATTGGCATGCTTTTTGACAAAATATCATGATTTTTCGTGATATTCATGGTATAAAGCCACAAGGTGGGTACCTACAGGCAGCACGACAGGTCCCCAAAATGCACTTTCCTTTGGAAAGTAGGAATTCCGTTTTCCATTTCGATCAGTTGCGCATTTTTTGTGCGGCGCACCGCGCTCGCGCCCAAAATCGGTTGTTGCTTTCGGCATACAGGAAGCTTCACACCAACTGGTCTGTGACCTCCAAAATAAATGCGACATTGACCTACAGGCAGGCGCGCGCAGGTAAATGAACACGTAAATTGGTTGCGGGGTCAATTTCTATTTTTCAAAGAATGTCTTTAAAAATGGCAAGGCGAAATGAAAACAGAATATCTTTTAAAAATGGCAAGACGAAATGAAAACGGTATTTCATTCTTGCATTTAAAATAATCGTGATAGCTGGATGTTCCGAGAGCGTTCCATAAACGCGCTCGCAGAACCGACTCGGGTTCGTGCGAGATTGTTGCTCCGGAACGTCCCGGGAACCATCCAAAACGGATACGACTCCCAAAAATGTCGCGTAAAAAATGGAGCGAAACACAATTATTCTGGTCCTCACTATGGAAGGTCCTGCAAAAATAACAAGCGCTTTTGCAACCGGGGCAACTATAGAGTTGGGCGGGAAAAAGCCCGCATGTCACAACTCCGAATGGAACGTTCCAAGAATGTTGCCGGATCGGTGCCGCCGGCACGATTTGCCTCTCATCCCAATTTGGTGCCAAGTAACGTCCCGTGAACGATCCAAAATGCATGGATATCAGCACCGACAATCTCGTGCACGGTAATGGGACCGAAAATACCCATTTTGGCACCATGGAAACCGTTCTGGCACGTTTCTGTCACCTAATTTTTCTACTGGGTTCCATGTCCTCACGCCCAGTAAACGATCGAAAATGGATGGGAGGAGTGAAATCGAAAATCTCGCGTGCGATAATTGAACCAAAGGCAGCCATTTTGGCACCCTTGAGTTCCGCTTGGCACATTACTGTGGGACCATTATCGACCGGGTTTGATGCAAGATTGGTGCTCAGGAACGATGGGAATCCAAAATCGAGCCATATATGGGCATATTTTGGCACTTCGTCCCAATTTGGTGAGAGAGAACGTTGTAAGAACGGTCCGACCGGAACGGTTGAATATCCGTCCCAATTTGGTGCCAGTGAACGTTCCATGAACGTTCCAAAAGGGTCCGGTATACCGAAAATCTTATGCACGATAATGGAACCGAAATGACCCATTTTGGCACCATTGAAACCGTTCTGGCACGTTACCGGGACTGTTTTTGCTACTGGGGTGATCTCTCCCAGAACTGACAGGAGTTCTCTGATGACAGAATGTGCAAGCATGAAAGACCTTTCTGCATTATGACAAAAGTCGAAAAGTAAACCAATGAAGTGATAGAACGGTCATGAACTCAAACAAATGCGAATCAAAAGGCGATCGAAATATTTGAAAAAACTGAAGATCATGAAAACAAGTAAAAAAATAAAATTGAAATCAAGGTAAAGACGAGGTATTTTCAACAATTTTGCAGCACGTATTGGAAAAATGAATTTTTTAATCCGGTATAGAAATTTTCTGACAGACGCACAGATGTTTATAAATTAAATTACATTATTTATGCATCATTTATATAAGCGACAATCGAAATGAAAGCCATATAGAAGTGACAAAAAAAGGTCATAAAATTCAAGAAATGCTGTGGAAATTTATAAATCCGTTTGAAAAATACATTGGCCTGCACCAATTCAGGCTCACGAGAAAACAGCCAGCATTCGTACCAAGAAGGATTTCATTGGGAAGAAAACGAAAATCTGCACAACCGACAACGGCTACAGTTCACCTCTACAACGTCTGTTATTTCAGAACCATCAGATTCCGAAATTGCAGCGATTTGAAAACAGGCAAATGGGCGATAAATGGCCAAGCGGCATAGTGTTCAAATTTCAAAGAAAAAATTTAATTTTGAAAATCTGAAACAGGACAGATCCTGCCAGGCAACAGGTTTTCGATCCTAACCGAAACAGCAGTTGCTCTGATTTGAAGCCAAATTGCGCAAATGAAAAATATTGTGATCAAATTCTGACCCCGATCAAACCTTCCACCTTGTGGCCTCTGCCCACAACTGCCGGATGTCCTCCGACTTCATCCAAATTGCTTTTTGCTTTTTTCTTTAACGCGCGTTTTCCTTTTTTGTCGTTCATTATTTTTTTACAAAAAATGCCATCGAAAAATGCCAATCCAACCCAACCCAGAGCACAACGAGTTCCCCCTTGCAGCTCCAGCACCAATAGGGCCTACCAATAGTCCACTGAGCCAACAAAAACCTGCCTCACGAATGGAAATAGCGATACGGTCCTTCCAGCCAATCTGCTTTACGGATGTCTGCATTTTCGGTATTTAAAACAAAGGGTCTATTGCAAACTTTGAGATTTTGGCACACAAGAACGATTTGGTTGAAGTTGACAAAAATGAAAACATCAATCAATTAAAACATCAATCAACATCAATAAAAAAACATCAATCAATCATCAATAAAAAAAAAATCAATAATTGCAATTGATTGGGCAACAAAACCAAACAAAAGGCAAAAATCGAATGCGGTGACAAGGCGCGTCAAAGATCGTTGAGACGAAATAATGTGGAAAAGCTGTCAATTTTGAAAAAGACCAACGACCGAAAATGAAATCACACAAAAATACGTTGGGCCACGACACAAAGAAATAGTGACGCACCAATTCGACGGTGGTCTGTAATTATTGTCAAAAGTGCCCAAGTGCGATTCACTTAGGTGGAATTGACAATGTTGGTGTCAGAAAGCAGCCGGCATGAGGGAGAGCATTTCCAGAGTCAATCGGACATATTTTTACAGCATGCATTCAACCCCAATTTTGCCTGCGTGCTTGGGTGTTCCACTGCATGGGCTTCTTGCGTTGAGTTTGTTTTTCAGACGAGGACTCAGCAAAAAAACAAAAGTGGGCAGGTCTGAGGTTGGGAGTAAAACGATAAAGAAACCTCAGAGTGCTAAGTTTTAGGACGTTCTTTCTGCCAAACCATGTAGCATTGTGCCCAAAGCCTTCAATTCAAAGCTTTGCGCATTTGCTTTTCATTGTTCTTTCACGCAAAAAACACTTTCAATTCACTTTGGGCATTCCTGGGGTTTTTTCCATCCACTGGAAAATATTTGGTCATCCATGACCCATCCGGTGTTTCACCAGTCAGAAATTCACAAAAAATGTTCTTCTTCCAAAGAAAATGGCTTCTCATTGTTGAGCATGCGATGTGTGTTTCTTGGCCTGGCTGCTTGTTCCCCGAATCACGCGCAGTACAGCAACCAAATGCCTTCTTCCAAGAAAGCCTCGTTTTAACGCACGCACAACGCAACAGCCGACAACAATTTCGATGATGATGCAATCCCAGGCAGGTTTCAGCTCATCAACCTTGTTCCGCCAGGCGCAGAGTTGGCGTTTTCCAGTGAGCCAGACCAACCCAAACAAGCAAGAATCTGAGCAGGAGAATCGATCGCCATTCTGAATTTCTGTTTCGTTTCTCAGTCTGTGAGCGGAGGTCACTGGTGCTGGACCTGCGGTCTGTGACATTGAAGATTGTTCACTCGCTCTGTTCTTGAAACGGATTTTCTGAGTTTTTGGCACGGAAACATCACTTAAATGTCACGGAAAAAAAAACTTATCACGATGCTGCACAAGTTTTTTTTATCACGGAGTTCGTTTTTGTCTCTTGTTTTGGGGTTGTGAAACAAAAATAAAAGTTTCTGGTTTTTTTCCTTTTTCAGTTTGCCGCTAGTGAAAAACCGTTTTCGACACATTTTTGTGGAAAAGCTTGAAAACGGTGATTTTCTGTGGACATCGTTATGTGAAAGTTCAATGAGCATTTT
>JASGXE010020474.1:0-31667 GCA_030068105.1 Sinentomon sp. SZTP_YWyxl
ACCAATCAGTTTCTTTGGGCCATTAAGATTCGACATAATATTTTATTGAATGGAACAAAATAATACAACAAAACGTTTTTAATCACTTTTTTATAAAATTAAGAAAAAATTGTAATGTTTTAAAATTTTATAAAATTTAAATAATTTTATATTGTTATAAAAATAAATTTAACAACGGGATTTTTAACGAAATTAATTCCCGGTAATTATTTTAAAAAATTAATTTTCCTGGAATAAAAAAAACCAAAAAAATTAAAAAAAGTAAAAAAAAAAAGAAAAAAATAATCACAATGAAATATAAAAAATTAATTAAAATAAATCCCCGGTAATTAGTATAATTCATCGGCGAAAGTTCAAAATTTAAATAATTTGATATTTAAATAAAAATGACTCATTCTCATAATTTATAATTTTATTACAATTTCAAAATTGTAAAACTTTAATTCATTTTATTTTTTTTTAAATATTTGTTTATTTTTTTTGATATCTTTAGAAAATAATTATTCAATTTTTTTCCAAAATTTCAAAATAATGTTTTTGTTTTGTATTAAAAATAAACAAATGTAAAATTAATAAAAAATAAGTAAATGAATACGAGTAAAAAATAAATAAAATATATTTCAAAAATAAAATATTTGATTTCAATGATGCTTTTAAGTATTTTTCATCAATATTTACAAAACAAAATGAAAATAAAAAACAATATTTGTTTTGATAATAGTATTTTTCAATAATATATTTTAAAATATTTTCAATATTTTTATTCAGTATGCAACTGTTCTTAGGTCTTTCATTTTGCCCCTCACCTTCCACTTCATTACACACGAAAATGAATCAGCTCTAAGTAAATTATTCCGTCATGGTACCGATTGCCCAATGTTGCTTGATGGATAAGGGCGAACGCTCTATAAAAAATGACATAGTCGTGTCGAACTGATTATCTGATTGATTCTGTCCTGGATTTCTCAACACTCATATTTCTATGCGCTTTCGAGTTTGTAATTTCCATAGTCGGAAACCGAATTATAGGAAAGCGCTAGAAATTTGTGGCGTCGCACGGTAAAACATTTCTTAAGAAAAACACATCGGCAGTTTCAAATATGAGATTGCATGAAAATATCTGCAAAGTTTATGCTTGCCAAATTTACGTCTGTGATGAGGCAACGTCTGGTATTATTTCACCGGCGCATGATAAAAAAATGATTGTGCGAATCTTTGTTGTGTGTAATGATTGCGAGTTTCGGTTCAGAAATATTTATGTCTTTAAGTTTTCGAGTAGCTTCCATCGAAATTACGAATAATCACAATGGAAGTGAGAGATCATCCAGTCCATATTCAGTGCTGCCTGTCAAGGAATCCAAGATTTGCTGGCATCAGCGTATTCTTGTAAAGGTAGATGTGCAGAGAAAATCAATACTTTAAACAGAATCGCAGATTATTTTTTTCCTAGAGTTATCCTCATCGAGACATTTTCCTCATTGTAGACATCTCTTAGATCCTACTGGCACAATGCAGCAAAGCGGTCGCATGCCTCAGTACAACAGATGTATCCAAAATCAAGACCCGAAAACAATGAGAAGTAAAAGTAAACTCAGAAATCTCGAGATGCAAATATTTTTTGTATTTTCAGAATCTATGAAGAACTGTAATCGGATTCCAACAACTTGTCCAGAATTTTAGGACTTCAGCTGTTGAAGTGGCCTCACCATTCATTGGATCACGCCCACCGTATTTCAACGCAGAGTTATTCCTTGTCATCACAGTTGACATCAGAGGGTGCTAGATTATTGCTTGTTTCATCACAGGTGGTAATATCCTACGGTTCTAGATATCCTGCGGAATATTTCTATCAATATTATGTTGAGCGTTGTAGTAAGGCAACACTCGGGTATACAATTAGGTGTAAGTGTTGAACGTGGATCGGTCGAGATTTATACTACGATGGAAACGGACAACTGCGTCTACGTTGCTCCTCAGTTCATAGCGAAAGTGTGATTCTTGCAGTGCGGTATAGTTAAGCGTCTATTTTAGGGAGGCAAACTATAAAAATGGCAGAGGCGGTTATTTGTGACCAGATAAAGAACTGCAGATCTTTGAACCAAATTTATGGAATCTGCAAAAAATTCGGGTGTGTTGACGAGGAGACCCATCCTTGGCATTTGGAATCGGGTTTGACCCTCTACGCCATCTGAATATAAGTCGGTAGCAGCTCAGTTGAGAATAAGAATTGCGAACCTACCAAAAACTCCCGGGCAGTGCAAATCAAAAGAAGATATTGATGCGTACCTTTCAGGGTGGAGGGCTTGGAGTGACACGCTGGCTAGAAGTGCGTATAAGGTCTACGACCAATACGCAAAGACCGAACTTCCTCCTTTAGATCAGTTCCCACTTCAACCAAAACAAATGGATTTAGACTGAAAGCCATCCGAAACGAAAATGAAAACGTAGCTAATGACAAAGATGTGTCCTTCGGCGAATCACCTGCCACCTGCAGAGCATTTAGAGGTGTGGTATGTGCACAAGATGGGCAAATTCCCACGAATTCACCCATCTATGCAAAACGGCCAATACCGGGCCTTATACCTGGTGATCATCAGAAAGATCCAAATGTTCCCCGTTTTTGCGATTCAAATTCTCATTTAAGCACTCAACACCTGACATCAGCCTGCAGAAATTTAGATTCCCCCTTGACTGTTTTGAATGATTATTTATTGTTTCCTTGCTATGACCCAGGTAACAACTATCCAGATTTCTTCTTCTCTCATCCGCCGGATACTTTCCCACAAAAATTAACTGCTTCGACCGAAAAAACCCGAATTGTCGGAAGCCCTTCACGTCAAGTGTGCCCGGTTCTGCTTCTGACCATTCTGTTGCCTCTACATACATTGGGGATATTCCCGTGCCCATCGAACCACGTTTTGTCCCATCCCATCTGAATATTCAGAGACAAGAGGCACACAAGGTCAAAACAAAATGCATAAAAGCCTCAAGGAGATCCGAAATACAGCTCCCGATTATTCCTACAATCACCCTATTTGGACTTCTTACACTGAAAGAAACGTCACGCGGTGCTTTTCCGCATCGGAAAACATGAGTGGCTATCTCCAAAGTATGGGCAATCAATTTGGGAATGGCATACCAAAATCGAAAAATGAACACGTTTACGAAGAAATAGTTGAAGGAAAAGATGCACCCGAAATTAAGTACCTGGACGATTTTTCCATACAATGTAACCGATGACTACACAATTCGAAACGAAAGGTATGGCGAGACGCAGCGCCATGTTACGCTGACGGCCATTGAATCTGCACAAATGCGTAGAGCACTGGACGCACTGTTTACGAAGCACTAACCAGAAATTTACAAAACGATGATAACGTGCAATTAACAATGGCAAATTCAGACCACACATTTTCGCAGGAATTACCTTTTAGACGCATGGATCAGATAACTTCCGGTGATTTGGTAACTGTAACCTCATGTCGACAGCCAACTGGTCTTGGACGACAGCGTCAACAGATTAAACGAGGCATCCCCAGCAGAGATACGTTTAACAAAGCTTGCAGGTCAATCATTAGAATCCAAAATAATGATTCCCTTTGTCAGGCTCGCGCGATTGTCGTAGCGATAACGCGTGCCGAATATCACGCACATAAAGGCGGCAAGGAACGAATAATATACGAAACAATTAGGAACCCTAAAGGGCATCCACAACTACGAAAGGCTAAGGAACTGATGGAAATGGCAGGTGTAACAGAACAAGAATGTTCGACTCTGAACGGAACACATAAATTCCAGAACATATTACAACAGTATCAGATCAAGGTGTTCCAGAAACTGCCAGTGGTTGGCCCAGGTTTGATTTTCAAGCGAGCTTCAAGCGAGATTATCAGAGCGAAAAGATGGCTTGGCTAGAACTCCACTATTTCTAATTTTAGAAAACAATCACTAAGATATTGGTACTGCGATCACTGCGATATTGTTCACAACATTTTCGGGTTTCACAGCTATTGTGCAGGCTGCGAACGTTTTTTGGGGCAAGGAGTACACAACTGCCAAGAGATATGCCGTGCATGTCGGTCCTCTCCACCAAGCTTGTTCACACACAGAAAAGAGTGCCCACATTGTTTCAGAACATTTAGGTCAACAGAGTGTTACAAGAAACACAAAGATACTGTGGGCAGCAAGAACTCTACATGTGAAACAATTAAATTATGCAGAACATGTTGCAAGATCATGGATCAAAATCATCGTTGCGGCAAGCGGTATTGTTCCGCTTGTGGGTCATTTAAACCACGTCAGCATTTGTGCTTCATGCGCCTTGACAAGCGCAAATTGAATGAATCGAAAACGGGCGAACTACAAAGCAAAAAACGAGATACAGGGTCAAAATATGTTTTATCTTTTTGACATAGAACAATACAAATAAAACGACTGGGACCAAACTGACTTGAACATGAGCCTGTGCTTTTAGTTTCACAGACACCACAGCGGAGTAGAAGGATCTAGTGTGCGCACAAGCGCTTGTTGCGCGTTCCGTCCGCAGGTAGGCGCTAATGTCGAAAGAGGGACGACTCGGCGAAAAGGCAATGCGGTTTGCTGGCGGAACACCATTGTAAATGGCAATGAATCATGCGGATTTTCTGAGAAATTGTCATGCAATCGACCATGAATTTGATCGCGGAAACCGCGAAGACGCCCTTGAACACCCTGAACGAGCACAAGGGCTGTTCGTTTCGGAGCTATATGTCCTTGGATAGTATGACATTCGAAAAGGGAGAGTGATCCTGAAAGTCGCTGAAACACTTGGAAAATGGACCAGGAACGACCCGGAGTGAGATCGGGGAAACCCAGAAGACCCCCCATGAACAAACGTGAAAGGTCACCAGGGCCGTCCGGTTCGGAGGAGGACAAACGAAAAAGAGGGAATGGTCCAAAAAGTCGGTGAACACTGGGAAACAAGCCAGGTTCGACCCTGAATTTTGTCGGAGAAATCTGGAAAATCCCCCGGGAGCAACCGTGAAAGGTCACTCAGGGTCGTCCAGTTTTGGCGATATGGCCCCCGAATGGTGGGGGACACCCAAAAAGAGGGAACGGTCAAAAAAGTTGGTGAAACACAAGAAAAAAAAGTCCAGGAACGATCCTGAATTTTAATGGGGCAAACCATGAAGACCCCCTGGGAACAGCCGTGAAAGGTCAATCAGGGCCGTCAGGTTCGCAGTTATGAAAACTATGAAATGATTCTGAAAGCAGGTGGAACACCTCGGCCAAGAAAGACCTTGGGATTGATGGGAATATCCGAAAACCCCCTGGTCACAACCAGCTTCCATCTTGCAAACTTGCCTAAGCGAAAAAAACATTCATCGTCAGCGGTCATATAAAATTTGGATGGTTGGGTTCTTTTTGGCCATTTGCGGGCACTCATACATTTTCGTTGAGCTCAGGGCCTCCTCTTCAAAAAGCGTCTATGGTCATAACTTATTCCTTCTTCAACATTCCTGGTATTCCTGATTCTTCCAGATATTTTCAGCCAGGCCTATTCCCGATCCGATTCGGGATCATTCTCGACATTTCACAAAGTTCTTCACCATCAGGATCATTCGATGTTTTGATGCTTTTTCAAACTCTTGCACTTCCATTCCTCTTTTTGAAATGTTTAAATTCCTTGTTTTTCCTGGGACTACCATCTTTCGGGGGTCATAGCGCCGAACCGGACGGCCCTAGGTAACCCTCACGGAACCGGACGGCTCAAGATTTTTCCCTGGGGGCTGAGTTCTGGATCCTCGATCAACTGCGAGAGTCGTCCCCAACAGACTTCCAACTGTCTCACCGGCTGTCAGGATCATTCCTTTTTTCGGGGGGTCCCCCACTTTCGGGGGTACAGTTCCAAAATGATGAGCGCAGGGTGACCGTTTATGGTTGTTCCTCTCTGTCCATTGAAGAGAAGCTCTGTGCGCACACTATATCCTTCTACTCCGCTATGCAGACACTATGTTCTGAATGCATTTATATTGAGGCCGAATAATGACTGCTCGTGGTGTGTCGAGTGAAAGCTTAAATATTTGGGATCAAATTGTGTAAGGGACTTCTATGAGTATTTAAAAACGCATTTTTGGAAACAAGGAAAAGTAACTGCCATTGCTCATAATGGTAAGGGATTCGATTTTCTTCTGATAATTAGACATGCACTTTGCACGAAAACGAAACTCATGTTACAAACAAAGTTATAAAAAATGGCACCAAAATTATTATGTCCATGAAATTTGGGCACAATATAACATTTCTCGATTCAATGAATTACATTCGATCAGCTTTGTCCAAATTCACTGACACGTTTGGACTTGATGCGACAAGGCTATCAAAAGGATCATCCAACACAGATCACTAAATGCTGTAGAACATATTGTGTTTGACTCCAAACACCCACTAAAAACTAATTATATTTCTTCCACCCTTCCACCAATAGAATCATATTCTCCAGAGACCATGATGCCGTCTGCCAAAGATAAATTTGAAAAATGGTACCTGGAATCTATTTCTACTGGATTCAATTTAGTTGAAGACATGGGATCCAATTGCGAGAATGATGTATCAATACTCAAACACGGGTGTCTTAAATTTCGGGCGAGCATGTTGCAGCATGGAAACGTTGACAATCGCTAGTTCCTGTTTGCGGATCTTCCGTCGGAACTATTCTATTGGAATACTGCCTCCAAACGGTTACAGATTAACGCTAACCAATTCGTTGCAGCCCTAGACTGGTTCGCTTGGGTAGAACACAACAACAATATCCACATCCAACATGCCGGTCGGGGTGCTGAAAAACGAGTGGGTAGGTACATGGTGGATGGTTTTCACGCAGAATCAAATACAGTTTACGAGTTTTATGGCTGCTATTTTCATGCACGTCCTTCTAGCATCTGATATGGCAGGGATGTGTCTTACCATTCCGATCCACAGAACACACCAAATACACGCTATGAAGCCTTGGAAATTAAAAGAAACTACTTTATTGAACAGGGATATACTTTGCGTGAAATGTGGGAATGAGGATTTGAGAAACTGAGTGTTACCGACCCGGGTCTAAAACAGTTCCTCAAAATCAAGCCTGAGATCAAGAAACCGCTTCTTCCCCGCGACGCATTTTGCGGCGGACGTACAGGTTGTACTAAAACGTATTACAAATGTGAAGAGGGAGAGAAGATAAGCTATGTGGACCCAAGCGGCACAGTCATATGGGCCCAGGACGGGACCCATATGGGGCCCATGTGGTGATTCGGGGAGTTATGTGGGGTGATTTTACCACTTCCACATACCATATGGGGCCCATAGGGGACCCATGTGGGACAGTTGTGAGAGCCTGTCGGCATGGTTTTTCCATGTGGGCCCCATGCAAAATATTCACATGGGCCCCATGCAGCGGAACCCACATGGTGCCCACATGCGTTTTTGACATCGTGTGGGGTCACACATATGGAGCCCACACGGTAGACCCACATTGGCCCCATGTTAAATTCCCGCATGGGGCCAATCCATGTAGTTCATAATTTTCACGACAGATGGTGACAAAAATAAACAGCGCTATTCTTATACAAAAACGCTTGCATGGCGAAAAACAGTCAAATGAAAATGTATTTTCAGATCATAACAAGGAAGTAAAATAACCCCCATCCACTTGGATCACATTCGTTTTAATTATTATGTCCAGCGAACCTTATTTTCTCGGATCTACTATACACCACCCGATAGATGTCTATTTTTGAAAACCGGGCGTATCAAATAAAAGTCGTTCATAATTAGAAATGGAGAAGAACTGAATCACGTAGAATGTCGGAACATCGTCTCAATACAAGTCGAATGTCGTCGGAAGCACTCATCACATTTGGGCGAAGAAATATGCCGTCAACATATCGGAATCACTGAAATCGGGAACACACGAAATTGCAAAAATGCGTTCCATGATTTTTCTGAAAACTTAATCTGTTACCCATGTGGGGCCCACATGGGCCCCATATGGGACCCATATGGGCACTTCCAGCTCGGATGGGACTAACCACATGTGGCTTCCCATATGGGGCCATGTGGTAAGAAATGTCAACACTTTCATATGGAGCCCATGTGGGGATGCCCACGTGGGGCCCAGCTACCTAAAGTCTATATCGATAACTTTCCCCTATTTGCCGAATGCGAAGGTCTGATGTAATGTACAGTTCTCCCTCCACAGAACCTGTATCACCCCATCCTCCCGTAGAGATATGACAATAGATTATTATTCCCCCTCTTCAGGATATGCGTTGAAGAAAAATTACAAACAGATTGCCCTCATTCACCAGAAGAAAGACAACTCAGATCTATTTGGGTAACCGACGAATTAAAAAAAGCTGTTGAACTCGGATATAAGGTGGTCCGAATATTCGAGCTTTGGCAATACCAAACCACACAATCTGACCCTGCCACAGTTCAAGGGGGCAGATTACGAAAAATTAAAAGATATGATCCTGCATAACAGCGCGGAGGTTTCGTTTGCGATGGAAGATCGCAGCGGTAAGTTACCACCACTTGGTGGTAGATCAATAACATGAAGTACGTGTTCACCATCGGTATCTTTGTGGGGTGACCGGAGGTCCGAGATTCGTTGGGGGATTAGCGTACGCCATAGGTGCCCTGTAAATAGTTCTCCGGGCCGTGGACCTCCGAAAGTGTAGACCATGAACCGCGGCGGCGCTGTTCCGCACCTCAAAGAGTGTATTCACTGTTGTAACCCGACCGCGGACCTCGGACAATGTAGACCACGAACCGTGGCAGCAAGCAGCCGCGCCCGAGAAAAGGCGTATTCACGGCCGATTGTAAATATCTTCCCACCCCCCTAAGGCTACGCTTTCATTTCAATTAATCTCGGCTTCCGATCCTTCAACAAAGTGTAATTCCGATACTCTTCCAAAATGGAAGAGTTGTCTACTCTCGTCACCATCACCAACCGCATTATTCTTCGATTCGAAGAATTGAATTTTAACAAATTCAAACATCGTCTCCATCTACGTTGTTCTTCATATACTAAAGGTAATTACTGGTAAGTTTACGACGCCAGCCATATTCACATTTTTATGTTTTTGCGTTTGATGAAACGTGTTATGTATGGGTTGTCTGGGGATGGAAATGATTTGTAACTCGTTCCAAAATTCTTCGTGAATTTTTTCTCAGAGTGGAATGTTTGTTGTCTCGAATTTGCATTTTTGAGTGGAGGGAACAGTTGATAAAATGGGACATTTCTTTATCTTTTCTTTTGATAAAAAATCAACAAAAAAAACAAATAAAATACTAAAATTTAAAAACAAATATTAAAATTAAAAAAATAAAAAAAACGAAAAAGTCTTCAAGCGTTTACCCTCATGTTGCAGGTCTTGCCCATCAATTTTAATTCCATGCGAGCTGATAACACGAACATTTCGCTGTGAGAGCATAGCTCGATATGGTTTGTAATTCCCGAGGGCAAGATCTCGAGACCATGGTGACGACAGGGCTGCTGGGGAGCAGGGCGGAACAGCGCAAAATTGTAATTTATGTTCATATATGCCATATATTTTTGTTTTTGTGTTTGTGTGTGTGTGTTTTGTTTTATGTAGATCGTGGATTAGGCATAGTGTCCGGTACTTTCTAATTTGCATTGGAGGAACCGGGGATTTCTAATTTGCATTGGGGATACCACGCTAAAAAAGCTACCCATCAGCCGTACCTCATGGGCGGTGCGGAAAGCGGCTGCAACTTTATTTTCTTGTATTGAACTTTTTCCTGTACAGCATGTATCTGCATCTTATGTATTTGTGTTTATCGTGGACTAGACCAAGTGCACGGTAATTCCAACTAACACTTGGAGGAACCGGGCATCGGGGATACCACGTTAAAAAAGCGCGCCATCAGCCGAACCCCTTGGGTGGTGAGGAAACCGGCTGCTCCTATCCTTTACCTATTCATTGTACACCCAGTATATGTATACCTATAATTCTTTATGCACGTGTACGTCTTGCCGGATTTCGCAACTATCCTAAAAAGGTGTGAAAATCACGCACATACCCAGTTCAATATACCTGACCAGGAAAATTTAACCTAATTACGCCTGTAAGCCCATCCAAAAGGGTTACAGAAAAGCATTAAAACATAACGCATCAAAATATGAAAAACATCTAAACATGGAAACATTGACATTGACATCGAAGCATCAAAATATTAAAGCATTAAAACATTAAAACATTTTTTTTTAAAATAGTAACTTTAAAGCATTAAAACGTTTAAATCAAATCATTAAAAACATTATAGCATTTAAACATTAAAGCATTAAAACATGAATTAACATTTAAAAAAAACATTAAAACACTACCACTTTAAACATTACAACATTGAAACATTGAAATATTAACATTCAAGCAATAAAGCATTAAAACATTAAGACATTGAGACATTAAGAAATTACGACAACGACATTAAAACATTAAGCCATTAAACCGTTAAAACGTTAAAACGTTAAAACCTTAAAACATTTAAACACTGAAACATTGAGACATTGAAACATTGAAACATTAAAATATTGAAACATTGAAACATTGCAACATATAAACATTGAAACATTGAAACATAAAAACATAAAAACAAAAATATAAAAACACAAAAAACTTAAAAACATAAAAACATTAAAACATTAAAAAACATTGAGCCATTAAAGCGTTAAAACATTAAAACAAAGATTAAAACAGCACAAAATCACAACATGCAAACATTGCGACACTTCCATTGAGAAATGACTACCAGGCAGTAAAGTTCGGTCGCGATAATAAATAACGAGGGTCGACGTGATTTTGTGCGTCGGGGTTGCGGCGCGCGTCTCGCAGGGGACAGCGGCGGCTCTGCTCGGAGCTCTGGGCGCGAGGGCGGATTCGGTCCTGCGGGCCCGAAGATCGGGGACCATGACGCGTCAGTGACAGCCCGACATTCCCGGCGAGCCATTGAATAGCTTATAGCCAGTCTGGAAGTGTCAACTAAAAAACCGCCGAAGTCGCTAGAGTGCACAGACCAAGGCTAGCCTGCGTGAGCGGATGCGGAGTCAATTAACCAGTATGTAGAGGTCAATGAACCCAAAATACTGGCTTCTGATTGGCTGAAACTGCGGGCTAAAACTGACCAATAAGAGCCAAGAAATTATTGTGTAGCCTATTGACTCTTTTTCGAGGGATATTGGGTGTTTTGCGTATGTACACGGTGACGCTTGCAGTTTTTGAGTGTTTGGCTGCTTTTTTTGTGTTTACCGGACACGTTCGACTCTTTTGGGTGCTGTGTCCCGACGGGGATGCTTGGCAGTCTTTCGGTGTTTTTGGTTGTGTGTGTACGTGTACGTTTGGCTCTTTTTGGGTGTTTTGGTGTGTCCACGGTGATGCTTGGGTGCTTTTGGGTGTTTTTTGCGTGTGCTCTGTGATGTTTAGCTGTTTTTCCGTGTGTTCCCGGGATGTGTTGCTGTTTCTTGGCGTTTTTTGTCTGTGCCCGGAGTTGCTTGGCTGTTTTCTGATGTGTGCCCGGGGTTTTTTTGGCTGTTTTGGTGTTGTGCCCGGGATGTTTGACTGTGTTTTTTGCTGTGTTCCCGGAATGCTTGACTGTTTTTCGTTGTGTGCTCGGTGATGTTTGGCTGTCTTTGGTGTTTTCGGCATGTCCCCGGTGATGTATGGCAGTTTGTGGGTATTTTTGAGTGTGTGTCCGAGGATGTTTGGCTCTTTTTCGGTGTTTTTGGCGTGTCCCCGCCCCCGGGAATGTTTATGTCTGCATTTGGATGTTTTTTACGTGTGCTCTGGGATATTTTGCTGTTTTTGCATGTGTGCCCGCAGGTGTTTGACCACGTTTTGGGTGTTTTTTGGTGTGTACCCGGGAAAATTTGGTTATTTTGAAAGATATACCCATGTAATGTTTCGCTACTTTTGGTTTTTTGGTGTGTGCTCCGGGACGTCTGGCTGTTTTAGACGTGTTTCGGCGTGTGCCCGCGGATGTTTGGCTGGTTTTGGGGTTTTTGCTTACCGAGGTTGGTTGGATTGGAATTTTTGCTCGTGTCCCAGAGATGGTTGGCTGTTTTTGGCATGTGCCCAGGGATGTTTGGTTGTTGTAGGTTTTTTGCATGTGCTCGCGTCTGCGGAGACACTCGGCAGTTTTTGGGTGTTTGGCTGTTTTTGGTGTGTACCAGGAGATGTTTGACTGTTTTGGGTGTATTGGGTGTGTCCCGGGGGATGCGTGGCAGTTTTTGGGTGTATTTGGTTGTGTGTTACCGTGCGTATGTTTGGCTCTTTTTGGGTGATTTTAGTGTCCCGGTGATGTTTGGTTGTTTTTGGGTGTTTTTTGTCCTGTGCTCTGGAATGTTTGGCTGTTTTTCCGTGCATTCGCGGGATATGTGGCTGTTTTTAGTGTTTTGTGTGTGTTCTCGGAATTGGTTGGCTGTTTTTTGATGTGTACCTGAGGGTGTTTGGCTGTTTTAGGGTGTGTGCCCGGAATGTTTGACTGTTTTTGGGCGTGTGCCCGGAGATGTTTGGCTGTTTTGGATGTTTTGGGCCTGTCCCCGGTGATGCTTGGCAGTTTGTGGGTATTTTTGAGTGTGTGCCCGAGGATGCTTGATTTTTTTCTGTGTTTTTGGTGTGTCATCGGGAATGTTGGCTGGAATCTCGGGAGTGTTTGCATCGAAGTTCGTCAGGTAGGTACCTAGGTACCTGCCAACTCGTTTGGATGAGCATTTTGCATGCTGTCTCGAAATTGCATGTCTCAAATGCAGGCAAAGTCCTTCTCAAAAGTATCCATTCGTGATGGTTGTATAGAAATTTGGCTTGCTGCCTGTGTTTGCACTGAGTTGGAAAGATCGTGTGCATTGTCAACATGTCCGTCCAATTCGTCCCCGATTATTTTGTCCCCTTGCAATTCGTCCCGATCAAATCGTCCCCGAATCAAATCGTTCCCGAATCCATCCGTCCCAGATCAAATCGGCCTCGATCAAATCTGAGGGCCCTGGAGTTTTTTCGTGCAAAATTCTTTCTTTTTCGATTAACTTTCATTGTGCGCTCTTTCTCAAAAAGTTTTTTTTCGTTCTCAGAGAGATTGGGCTCATCTGAAAGAGGAGCATTCCTACTATTTTTTGTACCAAAGTATGGGTCACGAAAAGACCAGGTTTGGTCTGGAAAAGTGAGTTCAAAAAAGTTTCCGCGTTAAAAAAGAAATTTCAAAACAGCAGCCAGAAGTGCAATTCAATTATTGCATGCCGCGCGGCAGGAATGGGCGCCGTGCAATTTCTTGCTTTTTGCCGCTCGAGAGAAGAAGAGAGAGTGTCACCATCACCAATGCTTCTTCACACTCTGTGTCTGCCGACGAACTCTCTCTGCGGGACGTGTTGGTGGCTTGGTGCCCTGAAACACTCAGACTGGGCACGATAAGATTGGGACGATTTGAATTGGATGAACAGCACGGGGACGAAAAATCGAGGACGAATTGAACGGACGAAAAGGACGTGAACCCTCAACACACCGACAGATGACACATTGATCTGCAGCCAGGGTGAAAATATTGAACTCTGAAGAAAAAACTACTTCTGGCCATGTCTGATCATGTGCCACAACAAGGGTTTCTGGTCGTTGGTGTGAAACTGCGGGCCAAACTTCATGTTGCCGTTTTTTTATCTTTCGCCACCGCTTGGCACAAACAACCGCACAATCACTCAAACAACTCCTCACGAAATTTAACTGGAAGTAATTTATTACGCGTTGTTTTGGGCACTTTTTTCCGAATGCCTGTCTTCATGTGGAGCAGGCCAGTTCACGCAGTTCGTGGCCGTTTTTGCGAGAACAAAGCGGACGCAAAGTTTTGGGTTGGCAACAAGCAATCGGTGTTAAGGTAGGTTTGGTTTGCGAAAAAATGAAACAGCGAAACGAGACCGGAATTCAAGTCGCAAACTTGGCCTGCCGCACAAGCACATTCAGGCATTTGGACCTGTTACACGTACCTACAATTGCGCACTTGAGCGCAGCGAATCTAAAAAATCCTCATCTTTGTCACATGTGAAAATCCGAAGTGGATACGATTGTCATGCTGCAAGTTGCAACTATGGGATAGGTATGTGCAAATCAAAAAATTCAAGTTGTCTTCATCCGATAGCTCCAACGGTTGATGATAAAGTGTGTGTTTAGGACTTCCTGTGCGATTGGGCTGGGCATGAAAGGCGAGACACCCATACTTTTCAGTATGGGTGAACCACATCTAAATATTTGACCTCAGCCCAATCCCAGGAGGTTCCAGTCCAACACATAGAAATCCTCCTGAACGCAGGTCGCCGACAGTGAACTTGGAGAGACGTGCAGGCACAACAGGTGGTTGTCACTGAAAGAAGGGCTGGTCGCTGATAGCCCTTGAAGATGCTGGCAAAGGATTCTGTCAACATCTTGAACTCATTGGAATTTGGATCGCCAAAATTTGAAGTCACCTCGCTGAACCTGGAACTTGAAAAGTCAAAGACACGCCGAACTGCTGCCTGCTGCGAACACTTCTCACACTTCTGCGACAAATCGACGCTGGCCGGTGCCTCCCCGCTGCGCTGACCGCTGATTGACACGGTGAATCCAAACCATTCCGTTGCACCATGATTGCACCAAACGCATGCAAACTATGGACTTTTGTTTGTCTCGCACCGGGGGATGTCTCACGCGTGATGAAACAAGTCTCACGGCTTACCTCACATTTCCCAAAATTCGGAGTAAGAAACAACAGCCACGCCATGATGATTGAAATCGTTCCTTCATGTCTCTTCTGCGTTTGGTCGGTCTGGTGCAGAGAGAGAAGCAGAGCCATGGATCCTCTCCATTTCGGTTGTGAGTTTTGCAATGTGAGAGAGGAGTGGTGCTGCAGTTGAGGCAGTGACAATGGATGCATGCATGCCATGTGAAAGTACCGATGCTTGTGTCAAAGGACGTTTTTCTGATTGAAATTGGCACAAAAGTGTGTCACGATGAAAATGAGCATCAAAATATGTCAGAAGTGCAGCTTCCAATTTTTTCAATGTTATTTTCGCAATCGAATGATGGTCGAAAGTGTGTCTGTTGAACAGGACAGTTGGATACATGCTCAAAGAAACAGCAAAATGTGTCACAAGACTTGGCAGTTCTTTCAGTGCACAAGCAGCGTTTTCACAAAGTAATTTTGACAACGTTTGATTTTTGGATATTAAACGTATTTATAAGTTTATTGGATCGTTCTGGGAATTTTTACGTCAATATCTTCTACTAGGGTTAGACCCTCCATTTAAAAATAAAATGGGCAACAGACTGGATTAACGTTTTCAGAGAAAAACCCTCGTAACAAGGTGGGCAAGAGGGTGACGGTCACCTGCCGCGAAAAGCCGCCAGCGGTTAGCTTTGCCCACAGCAGGTATTACTGGCGAGCTCTGAGTAGAGCACCTCTAGAACATCAATATATTGAACCGAAACTGAACCCAAAAATTCCATATCCCTAGGTACACTTTTTGGGGCACCGGCCACGCGGACCCCCCACACGAGCTCCAACACATATTCTTATGAGTAGTGGACTCCGTACAGACCTCCCGACCGCGCCCATATGCGAACGTGAAATGATGTCCTCAAGTGAAAACTCAAAATCAGGAAAACGGCACATCTTTTGTGAAACCTACTCAAATCTCGATTAGATCCTGCAAATTCTGTGCTCCTATTTTCTAGAAATTTCCAAGAAAGCCAAGGTGGCTCCAAAAGGATTTTGGTTATGATTCAAAAATGTCTCTTCGAATGCCGCTTGTCAAATATCGAAACTCCAAAAAAATACGAGCATAGCAGAATACACGCCCAACTTCCCCTCCTACATCTTTCAACACTAAACAACTTTGCCAGAAGCTCATTTTGTAGTGTGACAATAGGGAATAAATAAATATTCCATTGATGCACAGAGAGCCAGCGCAACATTTCATTTTAGGTCACGTCTTGGGAATCAATGACCTGTGGTACTCATTAAAGAGAGACGGCCTTATGAATGTACATAGGACCAATGTGGTGTTACCATGCATTAGTCGTCTTGTAATAAATCTCATGGATTCAATCCAAATATGCAGACCAAGCGCTGGTGTTCTTGTTTTTCCCATCAAAGACAGGCCTATTAAATCCTTGCAAGGAACATACGAGTGTTACATTTTTCGAGTGAAATTTACCGGAACGGAAAGTACATTTCACCGAGACACTCCAAAATTACGTAAAACGCAGGCATGCGAGCCCAGCGAGTGTTGGATGCTAGTCCTACTGATCGAGTTGCGCACACCCGTGGACGCGCCGAAAACCACAATGCATGTTTCCGTTCCATGAAAATCGAGGAGTTCGTACACTTCTTATTCTACACATTCAAGTTTAGGTCACAAAGGTATAAAGCTTCTAGCGTATGTCTTCATGAGTGGCGCATACTTCGCGTTTCCATTCCTGATCTCAAGAATGCGATTACGTGTCCAATTGCTGCCTCGTTCAAGAAAATCGCCAAATGATTTCATAATCTTTTCTATCGCTTTGTCAATCTATCCTATATTTTTTAAAGACACGTAATATTTATTGCGATGCCACTCTGGAAATACATCCATCACGTCCAGACTTCGGCATTCATTCTCAAATTCTATTCATCACTTGAGTGTTCTTATTGGTGCGTTGTCTTTGGCGCCGCCATGTCTTTTGTCGTCGTCTAGTCATGATGATGCCTTTATCAAGGATAACACGATATCTTCTGGCTGGGAAATTTTCAGTTGGAACAACTCAGAGCGGTCCTTCTAAATCAATGTTCAGATAAAGTGACCCCCAGAGGAAGACGACTCCATGTCATCTTGCACTTGCGGCATCAAGAGTCGTTGTGTTTGGTTAGATCAGTTGTTCGCCACTGAAATGATGGCGTTGAAGGCGCGGTCTAGAATTGACTTTCTTGCCGCAACGCAACTCGCAAGCATCCACATGAACTGGGATTGAGTGAGCTCGCATTTGCAGTTTGGAAGATAATGAAGTGGAAAATGTTGCAGGACTGCGGCGAACATTTGATACCTTGTTATAAATTGCTTTATCAAAGATAATGGCAACTGGCATCATGGGTATATCATGTTGAAGGGGAGAGATGAACGTGTTGAAGCTGCACTATCAATGACATGGTTGTCGACGGTATCTTCCAGAGATGAGAGATGACGCACTTCCTCCTTTGTTCAATTTCCTCTTCTTTCTCCTCGGTTTTCTTCTTTTTTCTTTTTTCTTTTGGTTGAAGAGATATCACCATTCATTTTTTCGCCATCAGGGTCACAAGATGCAACATGACCGGCCTTGCTGCTTCTTTCCTTCTGCTCAACTGGAAGTGCTGAATCCACGTCAGAATTACTATCATGTAAGGGTAGACGAGATTTGGAAATTGTGTCACTCCAAATGGGAATCTCCTGCCAGACATTTTCTAGTCGCGTTGTGTTTTGCGCCATGGAACAATCGGTTTCGTTGTCACCAGCATGAAGAATATAAGTTTTGACAGATCATCTCTAGCAGAAGGAACGGCTTTTACAGATGAAATTGCCATTGATGGATTTTCACTGATTAATACCTAAATTATTCGGCCGAACATTTCTGTCAAAATCGATGTCAGCCATTTCCGTTATTTGCCGAATTTTATTCAAAAGAAATTCCAGAATTCAGTTGGAAGAAGGCAAAATGGTATTTTCAAGGGCCTTTCATTATTCGCAAAGTCAATGCGAATGAAAGGGTCCACCAATTGAGTGTCCACGAATAAGGAATATGCCTTAGGAAACTCTGCATTGATTAATCAAGGATCCTGAGTGTCGTCGATCATTTTCGTGATTACCCATCCCTCCTTGTTGGCTGCCTTTCGTGTATTTCTGAAAGTTTTTTGAAGGGCAACTCGTCAATCCCTCTTGACGAAAACACTTTATCTTAGAACTTTTGCACGTAACAGTTTGAGAGAATTGAAGAGATCGCGAACATACTCTGCTTCACCGACACATTGTGAACAGTGTTGTCATAAAATTTTCTTTCTATTATCGTGACAAATTACAGCGAGCCGGTTGGATCGTTGTTCTCACGTATCCGATTACTTTCGTTGCAGTCTTGGTCTATTCAACGAAGTGAAAATTGATAATGACGATTATCTTTCTCCATGGCGCGAGCAGAGTGTCTTGAATGGTAAAAGTGAAAAAACTCCCGCGCCATCCCATTCACTTCAATGAAGCGAGCTGTTTCCCATTTTTGGAGATTCTGAAAATCGCCGTCAGAGCGCAGTGTTGGCATTATCATTCCTGCTCGTATGGATGGAGAAGCGCAGCGTCAGTGCAAAGCAGAGAGCACGAGCAGAGAAGCGGAGGTGGATTCTTTCTTGTTGGATTTTGTGTCTTGTCTCTTGCGTTGTTGCTCTCGTCCACGTCGTGACACATGTTGTGGCTGCTCAGTTCTCGACTTCGTGAGTGCTTTTGCTCAGTGTGAATTCTTGTTACATTGCGCTGCACGTGGCTGTTTCGAACAAGTTGACGCTTTTTGGTGGTGAAAGAACTTTCAGCATCATGCCAACCAAAACGTGCTTCGTCCCTGGCTGCGACTCAGGCTATAATTCGCAACCCATCAAACGACACATGTTCATCGTGCCGACAGGTCCTGAAAGACTCAGTTTGTGGCAGCAATTGACAAGCAACGATGTGGTTTGCGAGTTACATTTCCCAGCAACTTTGGACACGAGGGTTTTCGTATATCTTAACCGCTGAGTTCAACCAAGATCCTGTCGAGAGGCATTTTGGACCAGTGATAAAAGTGTCCGGAAAAAGTGCCGGAACGCATGCACGCAAAAAGGGAATCTCAACATTTTGGGGCACACGGGTCGTCATTTCAGGTTTTCACAGACAGGGGGCTTGTCGCGTCAAAGAGACTGGGCGCATCCCAGGCGGGGGGTCTGGTGGCGGAGCCCCGCAGCAATCGGGGTCTGGGGCAGAGCCCCAGCGGGGTTCCAAGGGGCAGGGCCCCTGGTCTGGGGGGCGGAGCCCCCAGAAGCTGAAGGATTTTTGAAATTTTAGGGTTCACTTTGGAGGCAAAATTGGTGTTCCAGAGGCAAAATTTCCCACCAGAGCAAGAGAACCGTGGTGGGGAATTTGTCGACTGGGAGGCCGATGTCCCCCGAAAAGTGTCTCCACATGAGATCACAAAAAAAATCATTTCTGAAATGCAGCGGTGGTGTCGCATGAGCCACAGCGGACGACGAAATCGGGAGTGGAGCCCTGGTCCAATCAGGGCAGTTCTGGAATCACAGTAAAATTGGTCCAATCAAAAATTGGACCAATTTGGACAAATTGGACCAATTCTTCCAGCTTCTGCTGTTCGCAAAGCGAAACACAATTCCAGTCCCCATGATGGCCATGGACAAAAATGGACAAAAAATGCTTGGAATCTATTGTGGCCTGCGAAACAGAAAACAGCGGTGATTCAAGTGTGGACATTCTGACTTCCATCAAGGATTTCGGTAGAGCGTCAGATGTGCAATATCTGAAACGTCCGCCTCTGTCTTTGGTTGATGTGATCAGCCAAGTGGAATCTATTCTGGAAGTGAAATTGAGGTCAGAAAATCCCCTATTCGGGGATTCGAAAAGTGTTCTTCAAGCCTCCACTTTGCATGAAAAGCAACGCTCCATTAAATTTATCTCGAAGAAATAAATGGATGCACTGCTCAAGTTCGTTTTCGTGCCAACTCTGTTTTTTTTTCGTGCCAACTTTTCGTGCCAAGTTTTTCGTGCCAACTCTGTGTCAAGATTTCGCGCGAATTGCGGAAATCGGTTTTGCGTTGGTTTTGCACCAACGCATTTTTGCGGCGACAACACAGGAAATAAAGTGAATTTCCTGATTTTGGTGAATTGTGCATCTCATTGGCTCACATCTTGCGCCATAATTTTGTTCCACATCATGTGTGCGCCACAATCTTGTGCCACATCTCGTGTCAAAAATGAAATTTAAATATGTGCGTCTGAATGATGAATCTTAGAGCCTTTATGTCGTGTGCAGCTCATTGGCTCGCATCTTGTGTGGCACATCTTGTGCATTATCTTGTAGCTGTATCTTGAACCACAAATTGGGTGCCACAATCTGGTACCAGGTCTCGTGCAACATCTTGTGTGAAAAATGAGGCAAAGAATGTGTCACTGCCCGCAGCACTGATCCTGCATTTTTTGAAACGACTACAGACGCCACTGCCATCTAGCGGATTTTTTCGGTATGACGTTTTCGGGAAACAGTCTCGATGCCAAGTTTTTTCACTTTAAACATTCAAGGCACTCTGGCGCGAGACTCTTTCTTTCGATTACAGATTTCTCATACTTGACTGAAGAGGGATTACACCCTTTTTGTTCCACTAAATGCCGTTAAATTTTATTCTTCCGGATGCAAATAAAAATAATGCAATCAAAATAAAATTAGAGTAAACATACAATTTTCCTGAAATATTTCTGTATTCAGGAAAAGGAATAATTTAAGTAAATTTAATATGAAGATGGTGTATTTCGATTGGAAAAGATATACCCTTGAGGTGTAAAGAAATGAGACTGGAGACAAACTGATTTATCTTGGTGGGAAAAGACCAATTTTAATTGATGTTATCAAAAACAGGGCATGACTTGGTAATTTCAAAACTGTCAAATTGTTTTCTTCAAAACAATGCTTTGGAGTCAACGAATGGAATGGCATGCTGAATCAGGAGAAAAACTCTTGACTCCATATTCTGTAAAACAAGCACTCCACGTTCTGACCTTTTTATTTTTGTTACGAATAAACAATTGAAATACGAGTATCTTATGAATCCACTGTAAAAAATAAAGTCGTCACTTCACAAGAAAAAAGCCCTCAAATCACTGTCCATGGATGACGACCTAGAAAATTGTCAAATGACAACCTTTAGCCCGTGAATGGGCGGTGGTCGATATGTTAGATGACGGCCCATAGGCCGTCACCTGATCACAAAATCATTCAGTTGACAAGGGAAAGGTCGTCAGGTGATGACATATTATTTTCATATGACGACCTTTGTATAGACAAATTGCGATCCATGGGTCGTTAATTGATGGCCTTGAGCCGTAAAATTACGAGCCATTTGCAGTAAATCGACCATGTAAAGGTTGCCAAATGACGGTGAATTAGTCGTCATTCATGGCAGTCATTTGAGGGCTTTTCTGTAATATGACGACTCTTGAGGTCAATAATTTAGCCTCTACCCAGGGTAGGCTTACATAACTTAAAAATGGATCTCTCATCCGGATGAGGATAAAATGAGCATAGTGTTGGTACCTATAGGATGGGGATTGGATGAGGAACAGGTTTTTAGCTGTAGCTGGCCTTCCTCCGTGCAGTTCAAAAGGATAAATATTCTCATTGCAAAACGACATGTTGAATTTATGAACACGCGGGAGGCCTATGTCGTCATTCGCTGGCTCCAGCACATTCGCGCGAGGAACTCGAAAGCAAATTCTCACACGAATACCAACAAAATAATCGATAGATGAACAAAAAATGATGCGCAGCGCAAAGAAAACCAAGTCCCTATAGATTATTTAAAAAAAAATGCGACTCGGTATAAATTAAAGTTCCCAATACTTGTAATTTTTGCTTTTGTTACGATTTCGAGAAATCATATTGTCTGAAGCAGAACTTTGCTCAGCAACTCTGAATTTTTGGTTCCACGAAGCAAAAATTTGTTTCAAGAAACGTTTGCATTTGGTGTTACAGAAACCTGCACTTATTCCTTCAAGAGCCGGCGCAAAGATAAAAAAGTCGTTCTCGTTTCTGTAAAAATTAAAGTTTCACAGCAGTTCTTTCTACGACAGGTTGGTCACATTTGTTTTCACAGCACAACGAAATCGGTTCTATACATTTACCTGTTTTTTTTTTCTTGTAATCTGCTATGGTACGCGTAAGTAACCTAATCAACGATGCAAAATCCGTTCTGTAGAAATTAAAGTTTCAATTTTCCCTTTTTGCTGCCGCAGGCATTGTTTCCATATCAATGTTGACAGATTTATGCCGCATTTCTCATTGCAACTCACATTGAGAGTCAACTCATCATCCAGTTCAACAGATGGATGCATCTCACGCGCAACAATGGAAACAGAATAAGCGATGTACATAGAAACGAAATTTTCGCAAACCAAACCTGAAGATGAGTTGCAAATGGAAATACGGAGTCGGTTTTTTTAATTTCGCAACACTGCGTTTTCTTGGTCAATTGAAGATTTCTCTTCTTCCATTGTTGCACGACGACACCCTAATTGTTGCTAGTGACATGAATTCGGGAAAAAATGTTAACGATGTGACAAAATTCAGTGATTTTGTATGAGAGAATTTTTTCATCCGCTGAATAAACATCGCAAAAAAGTGCCAGATTCAAAATGCACACAATACCCAGAGTCATAGAACGACGAAAAGTCCGCCCTGTAGAAATTAAAGGATTCCCTTTTCCCCTTTTGCAGCCCGGCTAAAGAATTAACAGGCACTTAAATGATGAAATCGCAGGGCAGGATATCATCCACCTCTGAACGCAGCAGATTTTGCAAATACACTGGGTAACTCCAACACATCGATCAACGAAAATGGATCAATCTCGCATCTGTGCATTCAATAATCTGATTACGGTATTATTTTCCATAGGACATCGCTCGATATTTGATATCGAGAAGAAAATTTCACAGTATGAAACAACTCTGCAGAACGCCACAGATTTCATGTGAAAGCTGTGTGAAAGGCAAACGCAAATAAAAACAAACGCAAAACAAATGGCGAAAATTCGCAACCGTTGGTAACACGCAAAACATATGCTGACTTCAAGTGTCCATTCCGAGAATGCGCTTAATGCTCCATCTTGCACGAACCGCCATGCACAATGCGACGTGACCTCAGTCCGACCCCGACTTCAAGAGGGTGCCTGCTGCCCAAAACAAGACAAGCAGAATACCAGCGAGAGAGACACGAAGCATGAGAGCACGCAAGCTTCACTGCTGGTCTCTCTCGTATGGTCTCTCTCCGCGCCTGCTCTGGTTTTTTCGTTGACGACCTTTTGAAACCCCGATCGTGAGTTATTATTATTATTATTATTATAACGTGCGAACGGCACGGGGCCTGTGGCACGTGCGCGCTACCTACGAAAACAGCGCGGGATTTTCTGTTATGAACGCCAATGATTTGGACCGGAAACTGTCAATGTTTGTCAGTTTCGCTATTTCGTTTGGCAGATTATTCCAGTGGCGGATGGTTGAGGGAAAGAAAGATCCCGAGTATGAATTCGAATGCACTGCGAGGTGCCGGAAGGTTTGATGATTTGAATGTCGGTTTGATAATGCACGCGTTGGCTCCACCTCCGGAGGGAGAGAGATTTCAACAGAGCCCGAAAGGATTTTACTTAGCATCGTCAGCCTCGAAGCTTTTCTCCTATCCGCAAGTTTGGGCAATTGGATATTCTCGAGCATGCGCGTGACGCTTGACCGTCTATCAAAGTCTGAGCATATAAACCTCGCAGCGAATCTCTGAACACGCTCTAACTGCCTCGAGTGGTTGGCCTGGGTTGGATGCCAAACAGACGCACCGTACTCAAGACCGGGACGTACTAAAGACTTATATGCCAGAAGCTTTAATTTTTCAGGGCAACCATGAAGATTCCTCCTAATAAAATTCAGGGTAGAAAGGCCTTTGGAAGAAGCCGCATTGATGTGTTTTGACCAGCTCAGGTCATCAGTCAGTGTGACCCCGAGGTATTTATAGAAAGGCTTACTCTCAAGCCGTGTGTTGTTTATCACATATTCGAATGATGTTGGACTCTGAAGCCTGGAAAAGGTGACTTTTTCGCACTTTCCGGTGTTGAATTCCATTTGCCATTTCGAAGCCCAAGCAGATGCTGCGTCAAGGTCAGCTTGAAGGGCGTGGCAGTCATTTAGTTCTTCAACGGTCGTGTAGATGACACAGTCATCAGCAAACAGTCGAACTTTGCATTTGAGGGCTGGAGGGAGATCATTGATATAGAGAAGAAACAGCAAGGATCCCAAAACTGTGCCCTGCGGGACTCCTGAGGTAACTCTACAGTCATCGGACTTTTCTCCATCGATAACAACTACCTGCGTTCTGCCACTCAAATAGTTCGTGACCCATCCAACGGCTGCAGGATCCAGATTATAGCTCTGGAGCTTCTTTTTTTGGGATATTTGGGATATTTGAGAACACCAGATCAAGAACATTATTAGCTCCATTCGCAGCCAGACGAGTTGGAGAATGGACGTACTGCACAAGATTAAATGTGACTGCAGTATCTAAAAAGAACTGATGTATACGTCTATCTATGCATTGGTCTTCCAATGATAGAGTTTTCCAGTCGATGCCGGGCATGTTAAAGTCGCCTGCTATCAGTACTCTATTCGCCGATCTGCCGGGATGTGCACCAATCACGATATTTAGTAAGTCGTGGAATTTTAAAATCGATTCAAATCCTGATTTGGGAGGGCGGTAAATGCAACCCATGTATATTTTATTACCAGTGGCCATTGTTAGGGTGCAAAAGACGTACTCAATGCCCACAATTGTTTGATGCTCTAAATTAACAGGGGTTGAGGCAAGTGTTCTTCGTACTGCGATAAGCACCCCCCCGCCATTCCCACCTGTTCTGTCAGCCCTGTAAATATCGTACAAGTCGGTATTCAAGATCTCACTATTGTTTATCCCAGAGTGCAACCAGGTTTCAGTTAGACACAGTAAGTCTATGTCATATGTCATCAATATCGACTCAAGTGACTGAATTTTTTTGCACCTTCTTATAGACTGACAATTTATGAGAAGAACCTTAAGGGCAGGAACAACTTTATCTTGGGGACCGCAACAGTGGGAGACTAAAATACCAGGTCCGCTTGGGGTATTGACGGTTCCCGTATTGTCCGGGAGAGTTGGTTTGAAGCCTACGTCGCTCCCAATCGCGACTTGTCTTGAAGAATTCAACGTTTTAGCTGCATAAGGCTTGCAGGATCTACCTCTCAAGGTGGCAAATCCGGAATGTCTGCTTGGTTCCCTAAAAAACGAGAACTGAATTTGCAGATTTCCTGAGCCACTCTCAATGCTCCGATTGGCCTATAATGAAGCTTGTCATTCGGGCTGAGATAATGTGGAGTTTGGAATCGTGTTATGTCAATGAATGTTGCGTTCCATTGTTCGACTGTGGCTTTGAGTCTGTCGTTGGCTACTCGAAATCTGTGGTGTTCCATGTCTCCGTAGTTTTGTGTTGGTGGGATGCTGCAAATGGAAAATGTGTATGATGATTTCAGCTGTTTCGTGATTTCATGTGATTTTGTGATGAGTTCATTGAATGCAGTGATGAGTGGCGTGAGTCCAAGTCGGTGGTTGTTGACTCCAATGTGAAATGCGACGTGAACTCTGTCCGCATAGTTGTCGTGGAGGAGCATCTTTAGTTTCAATGTGATGTCTGAAATTGTTGCTCCTCTGAATGCGTGTGTGGTGGTGTGGTTATCTGTCTCAATATGCTGTTTGATAAAGACAGCATTTGAGTCGCCAATGATAACCACATGCGTGTCTTGGCGATGATTCGGTGCATTTCTTGTTGGTGTTTCCTGGTGTTCATTTGCTTGTTCTTCTGTGGTGTCTTCTTTATCTTTGTTTGTGAGTGTGATTTTCAATGAATTCGTGCTGGTTTTAATGATTTTCCATCGTGGGCTGTCGGTGAGTTTTGGTTGACGTGATTTTTTCTGTGATGTTCCAGGTTTCGCCTCATTCTGAGGTTTTTGAGCACTTGGTGTTGCCGGATCAAGTCCTGGTGGCTTAAATCCGGATGTGTGGTGTTTTTGTGTGTCGTTGCGTTCCAAGACACTGAACTTGTTGTGAGTGGTTGTTGGTCTGGATGAGACCTTAATGAATTGTGGTGCAGCGTGTCTGTGTTTGTTTTGTGTTGTTTGGTGACTTGGGTTTCTGTTGTGGTTTCTTTTGACAGGCTGCCTCCATTGTCCCGACACATTCTGCTGCTGAGCCTGCCTCCTTAAGTTTTCAGCATACTCCACAGCATTGAAGGTGCACTCCTTCGTGGAAGGTGTCGGAAGCAACGGTGGACGCCTGTTTTCTGGTGTTGCAGGTGGTCTGATCGGTGTTGATGTTGTGTTTCCATTCGTGCCTGGTAGGAGAGCTTGGCTGTATGTCATGTGATTGTGTGTCTGCTGAGCGTTGAGCCGTGCCTCTGACGTGTTTTCTGTCTCAAATTGTAATTGCAGTCTCAATGCTGTGTTTTCATTTTTGAGTTCTTGTACTGTTCGGCTCAGCGCTATAATTTGTTTCTCAAGTGTGCAAATTTTGTCTTTGTCTCTTTGTTGTGTGTTTTGCGTGCTATCTTGAATATTTAACTTGATGTTAATGTTTTTTAATTGCGTGTAAATGTCATTGATGTATTCGGGAATGTTTTCAAATGAAATTGTGTTTGTTTGTTCGTGGATTGGTGAAGTGCCAGTGTGAAAGGTGCATGATGGTGTTTGCTCAGGTGCCATTTTTAAAGACAAAAAGATGCAAATAATGGGGAAAAAGCAACTCAACAAATAAAGTTGGAAGAAACAACCTGGTTCCAATTGCTGCTGCAACGTCTCTTGGCAGCTGAGCGCTGCAAACAAACTCGTTGGTCTTCCCTCCTACATCGTTGCACGGTTGCTGATGTAAAGCAGGATGTGGAGCGAAACGTCTGTCAATGGAATTCCAGATACACACACACACACAGGCACAATGCCCACTCAGCCGCGGCTGTCTATGCGGGGCAAAGGCCAATTCGAGTGCAGGCCGCAACGGTGAACCGAAGCGCGATTCACAAAGGTCACGACAAGCCAGGTGCACGCAACCAAAGCACAGGTTACCTGTGTCTCTTGGCTTAAACGCACACACGGAGCACACGCAGGTGGCACAGAACCAGCAGACAACAGAAGAGCACAACCGTCCTCTCCGAAGCCGACGGTTCTGCTTTTGAGGAGCGCTCACCTGACGGGGAGAATGTTCTGGCTGGACATATTCCGAAGGGGACGCATCGTAACTTGAGTAGTATTAAGTCGTCATTCAATTGACGGTTTTTTTCTGACTTGCGAATTGTCGTTTGTGGAGCACTTATGCCTCGTCGACAAGTTTTTCGACGGGGAAAATCTGCTCACTTGAGAACCATAAGGTCGTCAGGCACTTTTTTGTTTTTTCAGTGTACTTGCGAACGCCCAAGGCTGGTGGCAAGTTTTACTTCATGTCACAGCAGCTGTTGGTGCAGACAGCTATCGTTGCTACAGGTCGAATGACCTTCTGTGTATTGTAACTCGCCCGGCCCCTTTCAGGAACTGCAGCTAAGTGTTCTTTAAACGTGCGCATTGACGTGATTCTGCACACGGCACCTCCTGCTCAACGTCCCATCCGAAGGACAAGGAGCTTTGGCCACTAAGCTACCTTTCAGCAGCCAACCAGGGGTACAAGGGTGGTCTCCCATCCAAGTACTGTCCTGGCCCAACGTTACTTAACTTCGGTTTTCTGATGGGAACCGGTGCAAGCCACGAGGTATGTGCTGCTGACAAGTATCTATGACTCTAACATAAACTAACACATACACAATTCGCAATTATTGATTCTAACATAAAAAACCAATTCGCAATTATTGATTCTAACACTGAGAAGCTTAGATATAATTGAGGCTCGCTGAATTCCGCAGCAATAAGATGCTGATCCCAAATCCTCTATCAATTATCGATATTAGAACCAAATAATGAACCGGCACTGTCGATACTGATTGGAAATTTGCACCATGCACAGCAAAAATAATTCTTAGGGAGATAATGAGCTGGAGAAAATTCTGCTTCAGACGTGACGTTTGCAGAAACAAAGGCCTGCAGCGATCAAAACTGATACTTGAATAGTTTTGATACTGGTCGAAAACTGATGATCGCATTGGTTGAGAACTGGAGGAAACTTTGCTGTGGTCAACCAGACGGTTGCAGAAACAATGGCTTGCAGTGCACATATAATTCGCCTTTTGTACGGTCGTTCTGCTTGAGGAGTAAACAGCAAAATCAACAATCCCCTCCTCCACGATTAATGGCGTCCCCACAAAGTCAGATGTATTGCGCGAAAAATACAATTTCCTATCCGTTGTTTGGCTTTCCCTTTGGAAGAGTCATCATCGGATCTCCCTTTCCACAAATGCAATGTCTCCCTGGGAGATATTATGAGTTTAACGCAACTGAAATTATTTCCTTTCAAACAGAGAAAAAGTTTGATTAATGCCTTAGGAAATTCAATCAAATATCAATACGTATGGTGTAAAGTCTTCCTCTCTGCTTCCCAAAAACCAAATCGTATTGTGACTGTTTTTATGGTTGAATTATGTTAAAAAACACAAATTATGCTTGAACTGATGTGACTTCATGCATAAATAATGTTTCGAGTTATAGTATTACCGCGCAGGTTAGTTACAGTGTTGCCTACTCTGACGATTTAGGTATATATACATTTCTGTTCCGCACTGAAAGGGAATGAGCTCCGCTTGCAGCTTGCACAGTCAACCTCTCAAATGAATGGTTAGACTTCGTTGCGTCCCCGCCATATAGACCTAGGGTTTCAGTACTCTCTCCTCACAAACAATCCCGTGGAGCAATTTATTTATTTTGGACGTCGTGAAGTTTCAGCTGACGTTCGAAAAATTGAATTAATGATATTTATTTCTTTAATATTAACGGGTGCGGCCGGATTGATGCGGGATGATCACACATAAGCGGTGACCCTTGCGCTTTTACTTCAGTGTTTTTCCAAGACAAATAAATTGGAAGTCCAAGAAGGGGCCCGATGCGTGGATGAAGCGTACGGCCTGGAGGCGCCCGGCTGCTACACTGAAGCCTAAGCTTCTCAACTGTCAGTCATGTTTCCGCGATGGTCTGTCATATGAGGTAAAAGCACTCCTTGGATTTTCGTCCCAGAGTTTTTCGGGTCAAATTAGATTGGAACGGCTTCATCAATCAATCAAATCGTTTTATTTTTTGAAGTTTCCTCATGCACGACTATTGCACGCAGCACAGAAGTGCGAGGACGCGGTTGTGCTGCCTGCAACTCAATTTTCTGAGTTTGCCCGAGTCCATGGACTGTGCACGCTATTTTTGTATGAGAAATTGCTTCGCTCTCCAAAAGTAACCCGCTCCGCTCCGATGTGTTGTACTCGCATGTGATAAAATATGAAACAGATACTTAAACCGGAAATGCGGATACCCAACTTGACAATTACTCGTATTGTGGCAACAAACACACGACCTCGGAGCAAACAATACTGCTGAACAAATTCATAAATATAGGCTAGGGCAAAATGACATACTATTACACGTTGCTGTGAAATAGTCCACAATTTTACTGTTGTATGGTTCTGAAACAAAAGATTGATGGTTACTGGTGGCAGTTAAACAAAAAAAAAGAAAAAGAAAAAAAAGCGCGCCTTTTCAATAAAACAGCACTTGCGATTCGTAAAAGCGATATGAGTAAAGTGAATATAAAACGATAACTTCGCTCACAAGAAAATTCTGCAGTTAATGTTCCTAAATTTTAGTACGCGTGATTTGTGAAAGCGAAAGTGATGGAAAAGCGCAAGTGAGAAACGGATGAAACATTATTGGCAACAATAATGAATTACATGTCTCGAGTCAGAGAAATGAAATAAGGAATTTTGTGCTACAACGAAAAATAATGTTCGCTGATGTGACTCCACTTTGCCGAATCACCTCGACGGTTATGTAGCAAAATCACCCTAAATGGCGTCAAACTACGTCAACGGATATCAGGCGAGCGTCGGAGCATGTTATGTAATGGAATATTTTGTCTAGAGTTTGTTCGGGTGAACTCATACAAAATTAGTAGCTGTGTGCAGACATCACGGACAGCCCCATAAGACCATATTTGGTCTATTTTGGTGATCTATCTGGAGAATGGGTGTTCTGTAAAATTGTCGCTGGATAAGTTCGTTCGATGGGAATGAGAACCACACTTGTTGGCTACTGCGATAATAGATCTGTGATAAAATGGCGGCATATACGTAATAAGCCTCTGAAAGTACCTATTCAACATTCTTACATTGCCATTCAATTGCATAATTTGACACAATTGCAGCAAAGTTGGCGCACCACATTGCTTTATCCGAATTTTTAGAGCAAACCTTTTTCGATGTAGGGCCTATGGCAATTTAACTCTAAATCTCTATCGTGAGAGACGCCCTAACTTCTGGATGAGTAGCTCCCCGATGTTCCCTGAAAATTATTCTGGACAAAACAAAATTCTGAAAATATCACGTAATAAATTATTGGTCAAGGTAAAATCATTGTCATTCCCAATCGAAGGAACTAAAAGTCAAAAACTAACCCGGCAACTTCTGCGCAGTGTTCTTCAACATTGTTCCTGAAATCAGATTCAAATTCAGTGTGTTGTACGAGTAACTTTGAACGTTGGAAAGAAAGAGGTTTTGATGGTCAGTTTTTGGCAAACAATTTTAGCCTTTTTCGACAAAACAAATGTACAATTGCACAAAATTCACAAGCTAATCATTCTTAATTATGGGGTCGGAGGGCACCAAAACCACACAGGTTAGACTTGTTTGAGCGTTTCAATTTTTGACACATAGCAGCTTCGCACCGGAACCTTATCCATATCCAAAACCATGTCCAAGGAATCGTGTCGGCTCTGCATGGAATCTTAAATTTGGAGTCTTTTATGAAGTTAAGCACATTCTCCAATTTTATCACGTTTTGTGACACTTTTTTTAAATATTCATGATTCCTATCTGCACTGATATTGACTGTAGGCTAGCATATGCCAAGCTTCATACCGCTGTCTGAAAAACGGTAAGCAGAAAAAATTAAATTAAAATAGCCTCTATTTTAATCTTACAAACTGATTTTGAACGCAACGCAATATTCCCCCTTTTGTGTGATGTCAAATGCTCAAAAATTGCTTTTACATTTTTTGTTATCTTCGACATTTTGGAAGATTTTGCTACGAGATCTTTGAATTGCTGATTTGTAAAACTTTTAATCGTTCTAAGCTGGACGAGAAGTAGCCTTTCATGAATCTATTATACAGAGTATTCCATCCCTTAAAAGAGGCTCATCATGTTTTAATTGTTTTCCCCACCTTTTCAGGTTGCGTTGGAAAATTCTTTCAGATTGGGCTTGACATGATGTTCACTGCTGCATGTTGTTTGCTAAATTTACATGGTGTTCAGAGTCTGGGCTTGGCGGGGACTGCTTGGCCATACGTCGGACTGATTTTTTCCGCTGTCCTGGATGCTGTTGCTGATGTCCACTTCCACCAACCCGTGAACCCGTGTTCTGGCTGCCCTTTTGCGCCTTTGTTTCTGATCTGTCACCGCCCGTTTGACGCCATTATAGTATTTGCAAGAACTCTGCCCGTGCAGGAATGCCAAACGTTTTTGAAAGGATTCCCTCCTTAACTCAGTTTCACGAAGTTCTCCACCACAAAAATGCGTTTATAAACAGTGAACACAATGCCAAGCACCTACCAAATCTTCAACTAAGCTAGGCGGGGCAATCCTGGACCAGAAAGAGGGCCAAAATTGAAAAT
>JASGXE010020475.1:0-31714 GCA_030068105.1 Sinentomon sp. SZTP_YWyxl
GTATGATAAAGCCCCAGTAATTCCATCGTCACAGTTCGCGAAATTGTAATTGGCATTCGGGTATTCGATGGATATTCTCTATAGCCAGAAAAAGGCTTGCCGATTGCGCTTCAAAAGACACGTGCCTGCTTTGCTTCATAAAGGAGGGGAGATGATGTCAGGTATAAAATTTACTCCGGGGCAAATTCGTGATCCCACCTCGCTGCTTTTGAGAATGACGAGACAGGGGCAAATTTATCCTTCGCGTGTAAGAACTATTTGAAAATGATCAAGCACTCTACAAGCAACTGGAAGTTAATTTTTAAAGACATTACAGAAATGAATTTTTTCCGTAAACTCATAACAAAAGGAAAATGGAAAAATTTTGTTTTTTTTTCAAAATTTCAGATTAACCAGTTACGAATGGAAACAAAGACCAAGAGAATCAGTGGAAGAAAAAGGCAATCACAAAAATAAAGAAATCCATAAGTGACATCAGCTATAACAATAATTTTTGCAGTTATGAGGCCGAACAATCAATTCAAATTCAATTCAAATTCGTTTTATTTGTGGAGTTTCTGCCGATCAAATATGTACAAAAAATTAGGACATGCAAAGGTCTGACAAACAATGATGACAAATATTCCGTGAGATGGCAAATATTCCAAAAATGACAACAACACAAAAGTGGGGGACTCTACTCAAATTAGGTCTTTGAAAGTACGTTTCTAAACGACTTCCAAAAGTGTTGACGTTTAGCGGGAGAGAAAATAGGGTAGCTGGAAGCTGATTCCACTCGGGGCAAGTACGGCCGAGAAAGTAAAATTTTCCTACGTCTTTATTGAATGTTATTGCCCTAATCTTGAAGGGGTGATCATTTTTCGAGTAAAACGTTGCGTTCTTTATCAAACATCGGGCCGAAGAAAACCGCTAACCGGGTTTTTCAAAGATTAGTATCGGAACTCCCCATTTTCTAACTGTTCCGGAATTGCTTGTAGAACTTGAAGCCGCAACCTATAAAAAGGGATAACCAAAGAGGTGAATTGGTTTTTCCAAAGTCGCGATGTTCTTGTTAGAACGTAACTACACCCAAACATGAACGGATAATTTTTGTGTGCCATTTACATCACAAATAGACGAAATTTTAAATTACTTGTTTCTCGGAAAATTACATTAGCGGCTGATATACTCCAACCTATACCTGCATTTTGACGTGCCTCTTAGTAAAAGCGAACGAATTCATATTTCCTGAAAATTCTGATAGTATACCTCTTAAATTGTCAAATAAACGGCTCGCATTCACCCATTTTTTTCGAGAAATGTGGCGCTACTCTAACATTGCATGCAAGGCGCTCAAGTGTCAATTCACTGTTTTCAAATTTTTCAGTCTGGAAAATATCCTCTGAGCTCTGAGGTTCGATGAGATTTTAGTATCACGGGAAATTTCTGTTTCATGTTTTGGGATCACGTGGCGCTGAATACGCCAGCCTATCAAACGTCCTTGAACAAAGGCGATATTTTGAAGGCCAGTCTAATAAAGGGGCCATCTAATTTCAACAGCGCTTGATGCAACTTCACACGTTACACGAGTGTCATGATGTTTTGCAGCGCTCGATGTCATGGATTCTGAATGGCCCCTGCATTATTCGGGAATTGGAGCTGATAAACGACGATCTTATATGTATTGTCCTCTAGGTATCCTGAATGAGGTGTGGATATTTTTGATCATTGATCATTCTTGATTGGTTGAACATTTCGATTGTCTTTACATTAGAGACGCACCAACCGTCAGTCAAGATCCGAGCGGGCCAAACGTCCGTCCTCATACAGTAGTATAGAGATTGAACAATGGCGGTGTTTACTGTTCTCCATCACGGATTATTGAATATACAGGGTTTCCCAAAAGTCACTTGACAGGCCCATAAAAGTGCATTTTGGTTTTGAAGCAACTCTAGAAGTTTGGAATGGAGTTCGTTCCAATTCGAGTGGACAACACCCCAAGCGGCACAGTCATATAGGCACAGGACGGGACCCACATGGGACCCATGTGGTGATTCGGGGCGTTATGTGGGGTGATTTTACCACCTCCACATTCATATGGGGCCCGTAGGGGACCCATGTGGGACAGTTGTAAGGGCCTGTCGTCATGGTTTTTCCATGTGGGCCCCATGCAAAATATTCACATGGGCCCCATGCAGCGGAACCCACATGGTGCCCACATGCGTTTTTGACATCGTGTAGGGTCACCCATATGGGGCCCACACGGTAGACCCACATTGGCCCCATTTGAAATTCCCGCATGGGGCCAATCCATGTAGTTCATAATTTTCACGACAGATGGTGACAAGAATTAAACAGCGCTATTCTTATACAAAAACGCTTGCATGGCGAAAAACAGTCAAATGAAAATGTATTTTCAGATCATAACAAGGAAGTAAAATAACTCCCATCCACTTTGATCAGATTCGTTTTAACTATTATGTCCAGCGATCCGTATTTTCTAGGATTTACTATACACCACTCGATAGATGTCTATTTTTGAAAACCGGTCGTGTCAAATAAAAGTCGTTCTTAATTGGAAATGGAGAAGAACTGAAGAACATGGAATGTCGCAACATCGTCTCAATACAAGTCGAATGTCGTCGGAAGCACTCATCACATTTGGCGAAGTAAAATGCCGTCGGCATATCGGAATCACTGAAATCGGGAACACTCGAAATAGCTGAAATTGCGTTCCATGATTTTTGTAAAACTTAATCTGTCACCCATGTGGGGACCACATGGGCCCCCATATGGGACCCATATGGGCACATCCAGCTCGGATGGGACTAACCACATGAGACCCACATGGGGCTTCCCATATGGGGCCATGTGGTAAGAAACTTCAACACTCTCATATGGGGCCCATGTGGGAATGCCCAAGTGGGGCCCACTTAAAGTGCCAGTTAAACCACATGTGGGCCTCATATGAGTGTGCCGCTTGGGACCTGTAGCAAGCAACCTGCCCAATCTGAACCTGAAATCTGCAGAAATAGCCCCACAATGACTGAAAACTGGGAAATAGCAGGGTTTGTCTAGTGACGTTTTTGGGAAATCCTGTATTTGGTAGCATTTGCTCTCGTGCAAACATTCGCATGTTTTAATTCAATCTGTATGTATTGTTTAGGAACATTCCATTGTGAACATTTAATTTTTAATTTTTTTCATAATCGGGATTTTTCATTGGTCATCTGGTTGAGACAGCATAAAGGAAAGTACCGCCCAAAAGGTGGGAAGCATTGTTGACCATTTTTGTGAAACGCCGAAGAAATGCAAGCCTTCCTGGTCAGAAATCTCCGCATACAGAAACCTTCTGGGCAGGCATTCCGTATTTTTTCGGCTGTCGGATGGCCCTTATAGTGGGATATGGCTGATAAGCACGTTCCTGACGCGTGATCCTGCGAAAGAAATGTCCCATCTAGATGGCTTCGAGTATGTCCTAGCGCCGTTGAGGATCGGTATGATGAAGGAGCCCTTCGATGGGAGTTGATACTACCGAGATAATCAGAAGCAATTTGGGTTTTATGGATCAGATTGTTGATTGGGGCCGATGAATGTAGCATCTCATGGTTGGTTCAAACAATGCGTTAGAGCACGTTAACGTTTATCAATCGCAGGATCCGATATTTATTTTGGTGACATAATTAAAGCATGTTTCCTTCCCATTTCGGGGAAGCATTTTCTCGTGAGCCCGCAGGCTGGCTGCTTGATGATTGTAAACGTACTGCAAGCAAGAAATCAGCTATGTCTTTGTTTAATTACGTTCTGGACTCATTGTAAAATTACGACTGGATGAAAAAGATAAAATTTCGCAAACTTGATGTACTGGTCGCAAAGCAATATTAAACATTTTAACGAGACATCTAAATTTCTGCAAAAATGCTTCCAGAACATGAAAGAACCTGAAATTTTCAAGAAAATTGATTATATCGACAAAATAAAAAACAAAAGCCAAAAACATGAAAGATCGCAAAACGTTTTAAAGAAATAGGAAAAAAATTCTGAAATAAATAAATGCAATTCAATACACCTGCAAAGTTTAAGTTATTTAAAACATATTTCAACAAAATGAGAAAGATTTGAGCGATTATTTATTTGTCATTTAAATTTACAGGAATGTAAAAAAACTTACTGGATTATTTACGGCGTTGGTTACTCCTGGTTTCAAAATCTGAACAGTTCTTGGGCTGTTGCCAAATCTCGAACTCGGTGCCTGTGGAGACTGTATGATAGAAATACGTTTACTTAACTACATAGCAACGGTAAACGCTTGAAAACGGGAAATCTCATACACCTGAAAACTTTTATTATACCTCAGCTTTTCATCTGAAGGAGGCAAGTGTGGGCGCAATGCGAGATATCAATAACTTTGTTCCACACACATCATCTGGATCGAAACCATTGGGCTACGGACACCATTAAGTAAAAAAGACTGAAAGGGCGACATGAATACTCTTTCAATTGAATTGTTTCACCACAGCAACACGAAAAAGTGAGGAATAGAGCACTTTTCTTGTCTTGGCGTCGCAGCTTGGAGCCGTGCCTGGATTATTTTTTAAATAAATTCGCTACCATGAATGCGAATATGTCAAAAATCATAAAATCATAAAAAATGTCACATGCTCAACAGGACCAACAATGAAGAAAAAGGAAAATACAATAACACAAGGTGAAACAATGGGAAATGGTGATTCAAAGTTGACAAAGTGGTACCAGAAGTCTTGAGAAGGAAAAAGAATGGAGCATTTTTTAAAAAATGAATGGAGCATTTCTTTTATTTTGATTTTATTTTCTTTTTTCGCGATTTTTGTAATACCCGTTGCACACCGCGTTTACAGAAATTGTGCATTTATTTTGTTAATCCAGCCAAAGGACAAACCCGGATTTGTCAACATCTTATCAGCAAATTATATCAGGTCATGTTAGGCAGGGCTAAGTTTGGTTATTCAATTCAATCTGCGGTGATAACGACCATGGAAGTGTTGTGGCGGGGATCTGCAATGGTGCGCAATCGCCTTTTACCGCTGCGAAGGCTGTTGCGACCGTGGTGAAAGCCAGGCCTTTCGAACTTTTACTTTTGCTTTGTGTTGGCCTATTCCCCGGAGCAAGGTATAGCTTTTTTATGCCTAGAAACGGGTGATAATCCGCACGAGCTAACGACAAGTGATGATGATGAACAAGGAACGCGTGAGATTTTAAACATTGAGCATGTTGGAGCAGGCAACATTCACGCCAAGCTGACCGCTGGCCGTCATTTTGGGACATCATAAAGCATTGCATCGCCCAAATGGTCAGGGCTGGATTCAGGGTCCCACGCAGGGGGGTGCCATTACTTAATTCAGAAAAGTTCCCATAGAGCGCTACCGTTTTGTGACATCAGCGCGAGGTAGCATCGAACGCTCGCAGCCGGTTGCGTTGGAGAAGACAAAAGGTGCCGTCCGTCCAGCGAAGGCAGCTCGCATCCTGATGATTTGAGGCTTGGGGAGGACACCGCCTGAAGATTTTTGTTTTGTCGGTCAGTTGTGTGAATCTCGGGTGAGGAACGAGCCAGCAAGCATCTCCTTTTCTCTCTCCTGTGTTGGCGTATTCTTCCCTGAACGACAATTCACTGTGGTGTCTGTGGTGGGCAAGGAGTGGAAGTTGAGCGAAATTTTCGCGCTCGTTGAAGCCACATTTTCGGAAATGTTTTGCGATGTGCTGTGTTTGTGCTGTTGTGTGCTGTCTGGGTGCGTCTGCTTTGCTTTTCAAAGTTACCACCAAAATGGTGTGCAAGTTCCGTGGGGTTGCAATGCTTTTTTCACGTTTGTACCAAGGAGGAAAGTCGGTTTTATTTCCACTTTTCAGCAGTTCCACACAGGGCCGGAACAACAGGCTCGAAGGGCCCGGGACTGGGGCGGCAAAATTGTGAGGGCGGCAAAAAGTGGCGACGGACCTTTTTTGGGGTGGGGATTTTTTGGAACTGTTCAAGTGGTCGCGGCAGAGAGAAGAAAAGCTGGTCAATCGTGGACGACAGAAATTATTCCCTGCGACGGAAGCCAAGTTTTCCGCTGTCATTCTTTCTCGTTCTTCGAAAACCAACTCCATTTTCGATGCCACTCTCAATCCATCGACATCTTCAGAAATCGAATCCAACTACTGCTGCAGCCGCCAGCCATAACCCTCCGTCACCGGAGACACCTGCGCCTGCGGATAACTTTCTTGAACCCTGCCAACCATGCTGTTGCACGCAGGCTGGTCCCTGTCCTCACGCCGAAATCTCCTTAATTTGTTTAAACAGTAGGGTATTTTTGTTTTGTGCTTTATTTTAGCAGCATATTGCAAATTTGAAATCACAACATTCGTCAGATTTGCCGTTGGCAAAGAAACAGATTTTCCACGCTGTTATTGTGGAAAAATTCTTTTTTTTTTAAATTGAGCATTCTGAGCACCATTTGAGGTTCATTTTTTAAAAATTTCTTCTCATTTGTGGAGGAACCCCCTCTCGGAAAAAAACAATGCTCGCTGGGGATCCCGGCATGCCATCTGAAGTCGCGGCAGGGTATGGAAACTGGCTCCCCGGACCCTTCCACCGGCGTTGCCCTTCGCGCAACGCATCGTCTGGGGCCCACATTTGCCCCCCCCAAATTCCTGGCTGCAGTCCTTGGGGCGCCAACACTCTCGGTGCCTGTGGGCGCCAGGCATACAAATCCGGCCCTGAATAGGTCCTGCTTATCCTGCTGATATTGGCTCTGCATGTCCTGCTGGTGGGGCTGGGCTTTGTTGACTTTTACTCGAACCTACCCTAACCACAGTCATGGGGTTCCACAGCAACCCCTCACGGGGTTCCATAGCAACCCCATGGCCAGTGAAATTAAGTATCATATTCGCCACCTATTGCTCGGACAAGCACTGCATCTGTCAAAGGCTTCTGCCATTTTTCTGATGAACATGCCAGTGATTCCAAAACCTATACATGATGGCAGGCATTGCCTAGAAAATTTTGAAGCAGAATTGAGGTGTCGCTAGTGCGCACATGCAGCAGGAGGGAGAAGAGATGGAATTCGACAGGAAAGTGAGCTGCGAGTTCGAAGCCGAGGATGCTGAGGAAGCATTCGAAGCCTCATATTCGAAATGTGAAGGGCTTAGGTGTACTTGGCAGGATATACCTATCGACCTTTGTACTTTTTGTGAGAGACATTGACAGTTCACTGGCGGTAGTTGCAGCGAAAAAGTCGCATCATGACCCGATTTCATCCGGCTGGATCGAGTCCACAACAAAAGCCAAAAGGTGGACTAGACCCAACTCCAGCAGAGTGGCTGGCAGCAGTGACTGATTTTGAGCAGTGCTTTCAGCCGTTTTCGAACCACGCAGACGATGGCAAAAAACCAAGTGTCGGCCAACCTCATTTCCTGGTCCATGCACTGCACACCAATTATTCATGTTTGATAAATCACTTTTATTTTAGCTCCCGGTGACGTCACGTTGCCTGCCATCTCTCGGATTTTCGCCGTACTTCCAGCGAACGCAATAACCTTATATTCGATGTCCCTTGGTCCCACGGGCCCTGGGCACAACTGAAAGTTGGGCCCTAAGATTTTCATTTCAAAGGTTTTTTCTTTTGGACGGTCGGACTGGGCGATTTGCAAAAAATGACTGGGGGACCAAAAGTGACATCTGAAAAGATCCCGCCACAGGCACAACGGCGTCTGAAGCGGAGCCCCACGGGGTTTCAAGGAGCAGAGCACCTGCGGCGGTGGGTCCGAGAGACTTACTTAGTCCCCCAGAAGCTGAAGAAATTTTGACATGTTTGTTTATACCTACGTATTGTGGCAAAAACTGTGTCATTTTGTCAGAAGGGTCAGAAGGCGGATGTGTCCCCAATCCCAAACCCCTTGCAATGGTTCAATTTCGGCTCTGAGGCAGGCCCTGTGCACTTTAATGCGGTGTCATGTGCAACCCGACTGGGTCTGAAAAAAAAACAAAAAATAAGGTGGGGCCCGGGTGCCCCTCCTTGCCTCCTTCATCCTCTGTCTTTGGTCCCAAAAAATGAATAAAGGGTGGAAATAGAGGGCCCCTTTGCATATCGGGCCCCTGGGCCTGTGCCCAGTGTGCCCATTGGATAATACGGGCCTGCAAATGGTGGAAGTCACTGTTGACCGTTTTGTGAAACGCCGATGAAATGCGATCCAATTAACCTTACTGGTCAGAAAGCTTTGCGCACAGATATCTTCAAGGTTGGAATTCCGTATTTTTGGGGTTGCCGATGGCCCAATGAGACCGGAATATAGCTGATGAGTAAGGGCCTGACACGTGATCTGCGGAGAAATGAGCGTTCGTCCACATGGCGCCGAGGATGTCCTCGATCCGTTAAGGATCGATATGATGATGGAGCTCTGCGGTGGGAGACGATACCACCAAGATAAGCAGAGGGAATTTGGGTGTCATGGATCGGATGGTTGATTGCGGCAGATGCCAATAGCTTCCCGTTCATTGGTTTGTTCAACCTAACCTAACCTAACGACCCAACCGAACCTACCAAACTTAACTTGACCTATTCAAAGCGCCTAATTAACCCATCTCGACCGACTACCCACCCTGCAGAGAAATAAGGCACACCCTGTGCCGTATGCTGGTGCCAAAGGGGGGACACTATTGCACGGCTAAGGGTACAGCTGTTTTCAGAAAATGTTTCCCTGTTGCCGTGCAATTGTGTCCCCCCCGAATAAATGATTTAACCCGCTTCTTTTATTGGTTAAAATAATAAAAATAAAAAAAAAAATAATAATAATAATCATTATAATAGTCATAATAATAAATTGTTTCAACACAACACGAATGCGTGAGGTGGCAGAGGAGTGTGATAGGCATGGGGTCACAGGTTAGAGGCATGCCTGGCACCTGTTTTATTTTGGTTTTATTTCATTTTCCTTAATTTGTCTATTTCATGTTTTTCGAGAACTTGGCACCTTTTCGCAATTTGTGTATTTTTTCTCAATTCAGCAAAAGGATCGCCATGATGTGCACAGGTGATATCAGGTTATGTTAGGCATTGTCAGTCTAGGTTTATTTCGGTTAGGTTAGCTTGTGCAATACAATCTGCGGTGACAACAGTTATGAAATTGATGCGGTTCCAAAGAAACCTTCGGGGCAGGAATTCCGTATGTTTGCGGTTGACGAGGGCCCTATAATAGTAAACGTCTGATAAACACGTTACTGACGCGTGATCCTGCGAAAGAATAGATGCTCCATCTAGATTACGTCGAGGATGTCCTCGCTCCGTTGAGGATCGGTGTGACGAAGAAGATCTGCGATGGGAGACGACTCTACTGAGACGAAGTCACGAAATCTGCAACATCTCTATCTTATTGAGATCTAAACTTATTGTAAAATTATGGCTGGCTGGAAAAGATAAATTGCCCCAAACAAGACGCACTGTTCGCAATGCAACACTAATCTTTTTAAAATCAAACATCTTCCTTTGTGAAACAAAAACTTCGAAAACATGAATGAACATGAATTTTTTAGCAAAATTAACAAATTTTCTACCGTTAAAATAGAAAAGAAAAACGAACAACATGAAAAAGTTCAGAAAAACCGGAAAAAAGTTCAGAAAAATAGGCAACTCTAAATAAATAATTACAATTAATAAAAACCTGTAAAGTAAGTAACGTAAATACCAGTCTTTTAGTAACGTAAATAACAGAATTTCAAAATAATTTTGACAAAGCCATCTCTGAGTATTACAACACTCAGAGATCGGCGCGCCAATATATGAATAGGATGAGGGGATGGGATAAAAGTTAAAGCATGCACAGTTCAACAAAAAGATAAAGACTTGAGCGATTGTTCATAAGTCATTTAAAGTTGCAGTAAAGAAAAAAAACTTACCCGGCTGTTCACGATATTGGTGTCTCCACTATTCGGAAATCGAACAGTTCCTGTTTTGTTGCCATATTTCAAAATAGGCGTCTGTGCAAAACGTATGCAAGAAATAGTTTGATCTTTGCTCTCGCAATACGAATAAGGGATGTGGTAGAGGAGAATCTTAGTATTTGCGTCACAGCTTGGATGCATGCATGGATTCTTTTTGCTTTGGTTTTCTTTCTTTTTCCTTCCACACTTAATTTCATGATTTTAGTTTTAGCATTTTCTCAGAAATTGTTCATTTTGTTTTGTGCAAAATCTGGTATTGGCCAGCCGTATAAAATAGAATAAAAAGGCAAACTAAAGTCTCTTTGGGTTGATTTGTGTCTCCGCATCAAGTATTCTAAGAAATCGCGTTGTAAGAAGTCGATTTTGTGAGAGTATCGAAGGCCCAGGTGCAAGTTATAACTCGATTACCGTATCGATATAGGTCGAAAGCAAACGTTTTGTCACGAACTGGAAACTGATATTGAGAATGAAATAAAAGAGTCCACAATGATCTGTTGAAAAGATCGTTCTTGGTATACTTAGATCTGCTGGTTTTGTGACATTGTATGCCAGTAACAGGTACAGTGAACTTCTGAGAGGTTAGATGTCCAACCACGACACTACCTTGAAAAGTAAAACACTCGCTCAATGCATATTAATTGTATAGTTATTCAATTTTCAAAATCTGAGCACTGCCGCACCAATTTGCTTAATAATGAGCTATTTGGGTTATTTTGGTTTAGCCTGCAGAATATTCTTTATCGGATTTTCCGTCCTACATCTAATTGGCATGTTCGAGAGTTCAGTTGTTATGGAAATATTTGATTGGCATGTTTGTTAGTTCTGTTATAAACCAACACACATTTGTAAAAAAAATGTGAGGTCCTTGTTTACTCTATGACAAAGAAATATAAGCCATACAGATATGGTGTAAAAAAAGAACAAAAAAAAACATAGACGTTCTTACGCATAATTAACATGCATCGAGCATAACGCCCTTACCCCGGAGAGAAGTGGTTGAGGTCTTGCTTATACTGCGGCATAAACTCTGACCCGACCTCACTTTTTTCTGCTGCGGTGGGGCAGGGACACAATTTATGCTGCAGTATAAGCAAGACCTCAACCACTTCTCCCCGGGGTTAACGTATGAGAACACATTGAGCACATATTGAACACAGAGATTCGATTACAACATTGTTAGCGTATGGGAAAAATAATGCACCTAAGGAATATACATGATCTAGATTAACACTATAAACGTGTGGGAATACTATGTCCAATGTTCGTGATTCTCCAAGGCCACCGATTGTTTGGCATCATGCTATGATCTCACACCGATTCATTCCTATAAAGGATTTCATCCGGTTTCAACGAATTGGAATAATTTCAACGAGAAAAAGATGTTGTCTCATGCCACAGCAGATTTTATTATGACGTCAAGCGTCCACGAACAGCAATTTTATAATGACGTCAAACGTCTACGAACAGCAATTTTGTAATGACATCAAGCGTCCACGAACAGCAATTTATAATGACGTCAAGCGTCTACGAACAAAATTTTATAATGACGTCATGCGTCCACAAACAGCAATTTTATAATGACGTCAAGCGTCCACGAAAAGCAATTTTATAATGACGTCAAGTGTCCACGAACAGCAATGTTATAATGACGTCAAGCGTCCACGAACAGCAATTTTACAATTACGTCAAGCTTCCACGAACAGCAATTTTATAATGACGTCAAGCGTCCACGAACAGCAATTTTATAATGACGTCAAGCGTCCACAAACAGCAATTTTATAATGAAGTCAAGCTTACTCGAAATCACTATGAGTAACAAACAAGAGAATTGCATCGCCTTCAAAAAACGAAAACTAAACATGCAAAGCCCGAACACGCCTAATTAGAAATATTTTCATCAATCAGATTTTCTTATTTTTTTTTCATTCAATCTCTATCTCTTCTCTATATATAAAAGAGGAGCCGATTTTTTGTTAGACGATTCCCGCCGATCCGCTTGGCCGATTTCGCCCAAATTTGGACGGACGACACACGGGAACAGAATCTGGGTTTCATCTGGCCATTTTTCCGAAATTTTGCCCCTGAAGGGCATACGGGCCCATAAATTATTTAGCGCAAGTTGCGATTCATAGATGGTGATGGGCGCAGAAAAGTGATTGCCTGTGAAGCTCACAGATGGCAGTAGATGAAACTGTGCACTGATGCCGCAGAGACTCAAGAGATGACACGCTCGGCGGATGCGCTGCGAGACGAGGACATCCAACGTTGCTCCATAAACTTTTGACCGCGCGTTCTCTTATTTTCGCTTCAAAACGGCCCATTCTATCAGCTTCCGTCGGCCGACAGCTGGACTTGACGACATTGAAAAAATTCACGGTGGACGCTGTGCGAGTTGGCAATTCATTGGATTTGCGTGCATTTCGCTGCATAAACGCGAGCATCACTGTGTTCGACAGCATGGACTTTTCGCTTTCCGAGCCACAGCGCTAATCTTTGGCAGGTTATTGGGAAATTCTTGCTTAGTGTAGCTCTTATTATGGTCGGTATTGAGAAAATGTCCCTTTTAGAACGTTGTTCAGATGGATTTTTAACATTTTTTTTTAAATCGACAAAAATCAACACCCCAAAAGATGCTCTCCTGGCTTTCCATTTGCTAAACTTTTGCTGAGTTGCCAACGTGTTCCACTTGGATTCGGTGGGGTAGCGGCATACACCGGCCAGTGCGACTTCTCCGGAACACCCGAACTGCTGCAGGCGAAGCCACAACCATATGTGCTGCCAGTTTTTCGGCTATTGCCAACCCGTAGGAAACCGGTCAGCACTATTGAAATTACGTGGCTTCTGAATTGTTTCCTACCAGGCAGAGTCGTAACCAAAGGGCTATTGCCCCCGAAATGTCTTATTGCAGAAAATATAATCGTGTTGAAGTAAAGAAATAATGCAAAATGGCGATTCCATCATTTCAATTGCTTTTCTTGGTGCAAATCTTTTTTGTCTTTCTTTGTTCTTCCAAAGCCCCTCTTCATTTTTGCCTGCTTAAATGAAAAATTTTCAGCAGTGTTACAATTAAATGTGGAAGCCAACGTTGATTTTTGGTCATCCTGGTGGGAAATGTAGCCTCCTAAACCTAAACACGGAAATTGCACCAGAAATGAACCCCAAAGTTCAACAATTTCTTCAGCTTCTGGGGGCTTCGCCGCGCGAATCGCCGACACGGACTCAATCTGCCCCTTGGAACCCCGCTGGGGCTGCGATCCAGACCCCGATTTCCTACTGGCAGGATCCGCCCCCATGCATATTTTTCCCCAATGTACTTCCGTGGACAGGCGCATCGCATCAGCCAATCCCGTCGTCTGAATGTGTGACGTCATCAATTTTGGGATTTTGCCTCACCACCGCTTTTTGTCATTTGGTACGCGTGCAGTGGGGAAAGTGGGCCGGTTCGGTCCTGTTCGCCGAACCGGGCTGCCCGGACGGTACCAGTTCGGCGAACTGCCCTATTTTAATCCCAGTGAACCGGCCCCTAATTGGCATTTGACTTGATCTCTCCAGAATTGAGTTTGACGAGAATTAAGAATTGTTCAAATTCCTGGTTAGTAAAATATGCATTTATCTTATCTTTGATTCTTATTTCTTTGTGCCATATTATGTAGCCAGAAGCAAAAAATGTGCAATTTACCACCATCCGGTCTCACCGCCATGCCCTGGCCATCTGCACATGGGCAACAGAACTCCGGCTTCCCCGATTCCTTTTTGGCCCTTTTGGGGACACCGCATGCCGGAGTGCCCTTTTGATGGAAACGCGAACCGGCCCAAATTCAGTTCCACTTTCCCCACTGCGATGTGTGCCACCGCTTCGCAACTCTTTCATGGGTCGCAATATGGTTAGGTTAGGTCACGTTAGGTTAGGTTAGGTCACGTTAGGTTAGGTTAGGTCAGGTTAGGTTTGGTTAAGTTACAGAAAATCATATGTTGCAATTGACTACAATTCCCAACAACTTATCAGAGACGGGATTGCGAAAGTGGATTGGGGGAAAAATATGCCGCCACCATCCATACCTGGACGATTGGCAGGGCCCGCCCAAACCCCTGGGTCGGAGCCCACATCCTTTCCTGAAAAGTGTCTGCCCCTACCAGAAAAGATCCCTGGTTATGCGGCCCTGCTGCCAGGCTGGGCCGCATAACCAGCCCATGTCATGAACCTGTATACTGGCGGCGGAAAAAGATTACCCATACATGTGAAAAATTTCCATTCTTGAGATTTTAGCAAAAACTCCATGCTGTAGAAATAAAAGATCCTGTTTCATCACTAATGTCAAAATCTGACACCTCCAGAATGCTCCGTTGCAATTTGGCGCTTTAATTTCTATCAAATGCATAAGAGTAAAAAGAAAGAAAAAAAAGTTTCGGAGGCAACAGTTAGATGGGAAAAACACATGTATGAGTAATCTTTTTCCGCCTCCACTATACACTGGTGTTCTTTGCGCCGTAAAATGTGTTGCTGCGCTGCGGATCTCCCGTTTAACGTCTCCCCTAAGGAGTTCAGGGACTTGGCAGCTAAGGCCTCTTTCAGCAGCACTGCAGGGATACGAGGATGGTTTCCTTCCATCACTGTCCTTGACCAACGTTGCCTTTTCGGTATTACCTTGACAGTCGCTCTTGCATTGGGAAACAGACCAGTTGAATTTATACTTCATCAGATTAAAGGCTCCGTCGCTGCTATAGAGATATTTGAAGTGTGGGTATGGTGCCGACTCCGTATTGACTCCGTGTCCGATAATCTCCTCTCAGGAAACTCATCCGATTTCACAAGAAACGCTATCAATTGACGTTGCGCTAAAACCCTCCATGCAACTGGACCTAACTCACACCTCAAAAGCAAATAGCAAACCTTACCAAGAAGCAAAATCATGGACGGAAAACATTTGCCGAATTAACGGGAGCGTTCCGGAATAAATAAATAAATAATCTGATTACCAGGCACAATCAGTACTTATGACCCGCTGCCTGATTTTAAATAAATTATAATTACCTCTGGAGGATTGCTCGGCCCAGCAATGCCGTAGTTTTGATCCTCCGCTTTGATGTCGTCAGTGTAAACCGCTGTTTCGTCTATCTTGTAGTCAGCAGCACTGGGCATGGAATCTTTAAGGCCCGCGCATATCGATTTGAAGTCTTTATTCTGTATCCCAACATTCAATTTCTACGTAAATTAAAGGATAGCGAAATCAAAGATGGATTTTTCTTCGGTCGTCGCGAGTTGGAGAATTTGTCCGCAATAATAGGTGAACGATTTTCCTATACACAATTTTTTGTTGTTGTCGATACTATCCTGCATTCGCCAGAGAAAAAGGTAGATAGAGTTTAAACTGTGTTCATTGACTATATCAAGCAGCCTAAGGCAGTTTATGGGCTCCTGGGTCAGATATGTTGCTCTCACGAAAACAAGTGTTGGGATAATAATATTATTGAGACGTGCTTTACAAACGATATTTGATTTTTTGATTCTTTTGCAGACATGAAAATTTAAACAAGTTAAGTTTCTATTGCGGATTGCGATGAGCTTGTGAAAAGCTTTTAACTTCTGCCTCTTTCGAAAAATCCTTTCCAAAAAAGAGAGTGATGTATTGCTCGGGAAGAATGACAAGGAAGTGGTTTACTGCCAACCAGGAGCAATCTCGCTGGTAAGAGAGGAGATGCCTAAACATGTTATAACTCAAACACATCAGTTTTGATAACATCAATTTTATCACAGCATTTGCTTTTACAGTTCAACTACTAATAATGTTTGTCTGCTGGACGTCAATCATGGGAAGTATTAGATGCTGTTCTTCCCACTAGGATATGAAAATTTTTGGGCAACATATCAAAACCCGTATCCTTGAAAATAAAAACTAATACTATATCTTGGCAGTGATTTTGCCGCTTTCTTCGGTTGCAAGGAAATCACTGTTATTTATTGACAATTGGGGTTCTCGAACACTGAGAAAAAGAAACTTGGTGTATGGTTGCATGTTCCGTGGCTTGTCTCTCCGTGGCTAAACCTCTCTTTCCAATGTATCAGCTCGTACATGCTCCCAGTTATCCGAATTTGTGGGGTTGGCGGAATAACGTCGAATTTTCGGAGGGCTAAAAAATGTTGTGAGGACCGAATAAATACGCCTGGCAAAATTAATCCATCCAACCTAATTTGACCTCCTAAACTATCCTATCCTAACCTAATCTAACCTGTCCTACACATCCTAACCTATACCCTAACCTATACCTACCTAACCTTTCCTTCTGTTGATTTTCGCCTAGCACAACTTTCCGAGGATTTTTATACCTTCCGAAAATTAGACGTTGTTCCGTGCACGCAATTTGTGTGCATTTTAATCTCATAGTCCCGAGAGACACCATGAGATTAGTCACGATGAGACCATTTACGAATGCTGATGGAGGATAACCTGCAGAACGACTGCCATTATTCTCAGTCGGGGTAAAAGCTGGATTATACTCTTCCTCCTCTTCTCCTGATATAAAAAGGGAGCATGTTTGGGTTAACTTGTACCCACAAATTTTTGCACTCGTTAAAAGCGCCATGTCAGATATGACCGCGGGAGAGGGATGAAAAACGTCTACGGAGGGTCCCTAGAAAGGATGTCTTTTCGCAACAACTTGAATGAGAATAGTTTTTGAAAGCAGAAGGAATGGAACAAACCGGGAATCAACATTTCTAACAGAAATTTTACAGAAATTTTGTACAGATAAAAATCGTGATGGTTATTAACACAAGAAATTACAAGAGATTTAGAACACGGTTCAAACCTCCTTGAAAAGCTCTAGAGCTTTTTCGTCGCTTGCTAGTTCTTCCGGAACCCAAACAATGTATTCGTTGTTTGCAATTGACAATGCATAATCTAGCATGGATTGGCTAAGGGTCGAAAATTCGGGAAATCGCGCTGACAGAGCCTGTAATTGAAATCATAATGAATTAGGGCTAAATCAGATACCCTGTATAGTGGCAACGGAATTAATGTACCCATACACGTGTTTTTCCCATTTAACTGTTGCCTCCGAAACTTTTTTACTTTCTTTTTGTTCTTGTGCAGACGGTAGAAATGAAAGCGCCAGACTGCAATAAAGCGTTCCAGAGGTGTCAGATTTTGACCTAGCTTACGAAAGAGGATCTCTAATTTCTGCAGCATAGAGTTTTTGCTGAAATCTGAACGGTCGCAATTTTTACATTCATGAGTACATACAGTATACGCGATCTCATCTCCGAACATTGGCGATAGGTTTTCGCCGCAGCGATTCCTCAAAAAGGCGAATCTGCCGCCTGTTTTATCGAGGATATTGTTGTTTAAAAAATATTGAAAAAATAATCATCAATAAAAAGAATTGCTTTTCAATGAGCGTGCAGGGTGTTCGGTAGGTCGAGAGTTCGAATGCGAAAGGTTTGTCGAAGAAGGCAAACCTGTCAAACCTGCTGGTGCTGCAGCAGCAATTTTTATCTTCTCTGCAGCGCACCTCTTTAGAGTTTCAGGCCTCTTCCAGGCCAAAACCTGCCCTTTGAGTTCACGTGAACATCACCAAGTTCAAGATAATTTATTCTTCCCAATGCAACAAGAAAACGACCCATTAACACCCGAATGTGTCTCACCCACCAGCAACACAGAAGGTTTGACTTGGAATACCTGAACACATGTGGACGATGGATGAATTACCTAAGTAACGTTCTTGATCTCATCAGCTAAATTCGATCAGTTTAGGGAAAGCTGCAAGACACGAGAAAAGGAGTTGAAATGATGGACGAAGTTCTTCATGTCTCGTGCCAATTTCAACTGGTTCGGAATCAATAAGAGCATGCGTCAGCGAATACGTACATTTATCCCAACACCTTTGCAGGTCTCGACAAATGAACCGGTTGGGTGTCTATTTTTTGGCGTATCACTGCCTGAAAAGGGTCCAGGATCAAACACTGAGCCAGGAAAAAAAGAACAGAGTTGGCCTGCCTTTTTTATTCCCCAAAGAACTGAATTTTGCGTTGTTTTTTTACACCAGATCGTTCTTGCGGGAAGCTGCCCTTTTGTGGCCCCACAATTGATGCACCTCGAATTTGCGAACTAGAATGATGAATTATTCCATCCCAAACGTGGTCAAGGGCTCGGAAGTTTTGCCATCAGAGCAGTTGTTTTTGCCAACAAAGTGTTTTATTTGAATTTGTTTGTGGAACTTTGTTGGCTTTGTTCATCGTCACGGAATTCTGGGTTGCAATGCGTGAGGTTGGTGCTGCGGCAATTATTGTCCTGAAATTCAGGTTCGGGTCGGAATAAAAATCAGGTTAGCGGGGTTCAGGTCGGTTCGACAGGTTGAGATTTCTGGGCAAAGTTTTGGAGCGTTTTTGAATTTGAAGCGATTTGACGCGATTTTCGCAGCGAGCGTTAAATCCTACTGTCAGGTTGAATTGCTTTTGAAGGTTCTTTTTCGGTCCTTTCACGTTGAATTTTGTGCACTACAGCGATTTTTTCATCGAATGGCAAGGGATCGAGGAACCACAATCGCAAATGTGCTTCCAACTTTTGCTGCACCATGTACGTTTTCGACTCCTCGCAAATTGCACTGCGACGTGCCATTGACCCGGATTGCGAAAAAAGCGAAAAAGCATGCAAAATCAAAACGAATGAAGCCTGATATGACCGGCAATGTTCACCGATAAGATCGCCCGTACTGTATATTCCGCCACCGCTATTCCACGCGCCGAATCTCGGAATACTAAGCACATGGCCTACACACCGTACCCAGCTAAATTAAGCAAAGCAATGAGTCTTTATACACGGTCTTCAGTAATTGACGGGCCATAGGAGATTTTTGTCGGAATTTTAAAGCACGGGGCTAGGTAATTCCCCATCTGGCATGCGCTGCAAAATGCATTCCTTCGTGAAATGCGTTTTGCGGCGCATGCGAGATAGAGAATTACATTGCCCCGTGCTTTAAAATTCTGATAAAAATCTTCTATATGGCCCGTCAATTACTGAACACTCCGTATAGTTTGTCGAAATTCGGAAGGCTGGCGATTGTTTTTGAGAAAACGTGGTGCTTCGTATCATTGTCATCACTGCAGGCTGCATTCACGGGAGCAGGGTGTGCAGGAATGAGGCTGCTCCTCACCTGTGATTTACGACAGCAGGTGTTCAAACTGTTCGCCTTCCGCAGTGATGCAGTGCTCGAGACACTCCCTCCAATGACGAAGGACATTGCGTGGCTTGTCTGGCGTGATTTTGGCGGCAGCATTACGGATCTGCTGTTTGCGCTGCTCTATTGTTTCCGGCCGCCCCTGGTAAACCTTCCCTTTCAAGTGTCCCCACAGGAAATAAACCAGTGGGGAAAGATCCGGCCGCCCCAAAGGGCTACCGCGACCAATCCAACGGTCCAAAAATCCACCTGTCCTTCGTTCGTGTTGCGAACCATTGGTACAATCTTAGTACCAACCATCACAACAGCCAACACTCAGCTGATGCACCCTGTCCTCACACATTGCCTTGTTTTCGATAACGTCGAACCAACATTCTCGCGAGCAGGCAGGTTGCTGCCCTCAAACGGAAGCGGCGTCCAGCGCAATAAAAAAGCACTGGCCGGCAACTAAAACGCGTGCCCGGAGGCGTATTTTCGATACCTACAGAAATCGCAGGTTGCACTGACGTCATTGCAACAAAAAACCACATTTATACACTACTAACGAAAAATTTAAAAGCTATTTCAACCTGACCTAACCTTTCCTACCCCACCTTGACCAACTCTGGGTTTCCGCCCATCGCCTGGTGTCCCCCAGCAACAAAAATGCAAAAAGTCCCCCAGCCGCAAATCTAACGCCAACTGGAATCGATCCCCTTGCGTCGGCTTAGCAGTCCAGTGCCTTGACCACCAGACCACCAAATGCAGCTGTCGAAATTCGCTCTCGAGTCTGCCTTTGTTCAAATGTGCTTGAAGGGCGTCTGCAATAAAAAATGACGTCAGTGCACCTACGATTTCGGTGGGTTTCGAAAACAAGCTGCCCGGAGTTTCCGGTGTAAAATTTGAGAAACCCATAATTTCTGCAGATCTACAGTTAAAACAGATCGCCTGTCTTGAATTGGCTCCCTTTCAGGCTCCATTCGCTTTTTAAATGTAAATTTCAATACAAGAGCTCACTTTTCGCAGAAGATATAGGCGAATCCAGACTTTTCCCTTCCTATCAACCATCCGCCGAAGGGTTGGGATCGCGAATGGGATGTCTCTAAAAACATTACGCATTGGCACCGAACTATATCCTGTTGTTATAATGCACAATAATGAAAGAACAATATGTCCTCTGAGCCATACTTACTTCCTTTGTGACTGGAGGTGGACCGCCCATTCTGCTTGGATCCTCTACCTTAATCCAACTCATTCGGTTTCCTCTCATTTGGCGGCAGAATGTAATCATATCTGTGGCGTCCCATATGCTTTGATCAGTTGAAATGTCGGACAACTGCCGGAAAAAGGTAGAACTCGTTTATGCTGCGCCTAGAAGATTGTTTGAGTCATTTCTCCAAAGAGTGCCCCAATCCATCACCGTAAATAGTGGATCCTTGAGTGCTTTTGGGACAGAATGGATTTTTTCAATTTCAACCAATGTAGGCGGAGAGGTAGAAAAAGCCTGTTCTGATTGTGTGCCAGACGTGCGATCAGAAACTGGCTGCAATAGATGCTGCACCGAATGCACTGAAAATAGCTTTAATGGCCCTGCCAGACGTTAAATAAATCAAACACGAAAAATTAAATTTTAACTGGTACCGTTTCATAGAACTTTGAAAAATCGTAATCTAACGATCACTCGAGTACCAGTATTTCGGAAAATTGATTATTTTTATCAGATACACCCGTTGTTGACATCTGCTTAATTGCCAGTTTGTATGTTTGAATTTCGAAGGTTAAACGTCCGAGAGTTTAGACAAGGCCGGCGAAAACTCCGTTTTAAATTGTATTTTAGGAGCCGAAAATACCAGTGTCATTTTTCTCGCTTTTGGGACATGTTTCAAATTTCTGTTTAGGAAATTTCGATTTCGGAAGCCACTGCAGCAGCTGCTCGAAAGCTAAATTCTTCCAGTACCGCCTTTTTTATGAATAACGTTATGGATATTTTCTGGAAACGTTTTCCTGACCTTTATTTCCTGATTAGTGCCATCATCGATGAGTGCTGCCCTGGGGGAAGTCATCAGTAGCGGGACTCTGTTATCAATAGCTGAAAAGACTCTATTTCCGGCGATATCTCTGGTGCACTGTTATTATTAAAGTGAGAAATAAAAATGAACAGATGCAAATTCAAATGGGTTATCTGTATTACCTATGATTGTATGAACAAATCGTTGGAAAAAATGTCCGACACTGTCTATGTCGCGCAAGCAATGCCTGCAAGTGCTATCAGATAAAATCACAATCAACTCCAGGGTCCCCCAAAAAGAGTGAATTTTGGGTACCTGGTGGGCCATATCTCGGAAATGCGGAATGTAGAATTGTGCGAATGGTTTTTAGTGGCTTCAACTTGACACCCCGACAAAGGAGAAATTTAACAGGTGTGGTTTTTTGAGGAACCATCTGGTTTCAACAGCCCTTCATTCGCCCGAAAAAATCAACATGTTTTCAACAGCACTAAGTTGGCCGTAGCTCTAGATTCTTTGCGATTACTAAATCTATCGCATGTGAATACAATATCTTGTGTATAACCCAAACTCCAAACAAGTATTCGATATTACTCCAGACACTGACCACCCGAAGGAGACCGCAAAGCTGGCCTGCCCCTCTGATCTCAAAAAGTGGCACTTGCGAGTTTTTTTATGATCAGAAGCACACTGCTCCTCGTTCCATGTTCACAACCTACGGTATTACAATGATTCATACAGGAAGACTATCTGACGAGAGATAAGTTTCCTGGCCTCAGAATCCATGGTTAAAGTTTAGAATGGTAGGCAAGTTCAAAACTTAAGATTCATGGTGCTCTGTTGATGATGGAAAGTCTTATGATATTTGGGCATTTCTTGTGTAAGGGCTACACATAACTGATGAGCCCTTGGTGGCATTGGAAGTTGCTCAGCCATATATACTAAGTTTATGGGCAATCCAGATGCATATGCATGACCTTGCTTGGGAAGATTTTCTGATTATATTTTCCTGACAATTTTCCTGAGTATGTTTCCCTAGCTATTTTCTCACAACGTTTACTTATCAAGAATTACATGAAAAAATCATTGGTACATTTTTAGCTTTCATTGGTAAAGTGATTGCTGATTGCCGAAAAATGTCACAGTAGAGGTTCGGATTATGTCATGAGGGAACAAAGGGTGCAAATTTTCCAGTATAACAGATAAAACAGAAGCCGTGCCATCCTGGATGAGCAGGAATAAACCTGAGCTTATTCCTTTTGGCTTGAGCTTCTTCCTGCTCATCGAAGCTAATTCGTTTTGAGCTCTCGAGAAGGTGTTGATGAACGAGTAATAACTTTAATCGCGTCGCTTTTTTGGGATCGAAAACGCTTTACTTTTGCTAATCGTTGACTTGGGACAACGACATCGGATACAAATTCTATATTTGAGGCATAGACTGTTGACAAATTTTATTTATTTTATTTATTTATATTTATTTATTTATTTATTTTTATTTCCTAACTATAGTCAAATATGTCAGTAGAAGAGAAAGCGGAAAAGAAAATTATGTACAAAACGAATAAGATAATATGATCACAAAACAAGCTCACAAAACAAGCAGTCATTCAATTCAAAGATGATAAATTATTATGCCGGAAATATTCATTGATTTGTAAAAACCATGCCTTGAGGAAAAACAACAAGCAAAGAGATCAATGACAAATGACAGCATTAATAAAAACAGATCAGCAAAAGAGCACACTTGAACACGGTCCCTATGTTAAGTATACGCATATGTCAGTATATCAGTCAAATGATCGATAGACGTTTGCTCTTGTTACCGTGGCTAAGAAGACAAGTCAAATTTGCAGAAGTCCGGCGAAATAATAAGTGCAAATTTAAAAGATTTGCTAAAGTGTTTTGCGGATCCCAATTGGTTCATAGGATGGAGTGCCAAGGTTTCGGAACGAAATTATCGTTTCTTCTTGAGGCGTGGTCAGCTATTTAGGATCAATTCGCTGAACAGATGCTGACCGAGATTACTGTGCATTGCTTGGCGGTCGCATTGACCTGAAAAAGGGCAGTGGGTACGGCGCAGTGCGCCAATTATGTGTTTTCCAACTGCACCAATTTGGCAGTGAGTGCTGAGATTGTCACAACTATAGCGACGTTTACATCAAATTTTATGTTTTCAAATTTGCATATTTCAGCAGGGTTCCCAAGCGGCTTGCTTAGTGCTAATGAGAATTCAAAATCCGGTGTCTGATAACTATCAAATCAACTTGACAATATACTATCATATTCTGCACTTACAGGGCCGTTATTAGTCATGTCCTGTAGTGGCTGCATCACATAGTTCTTCATCTCCATGTCTTGATAAACCACCTTTGATACGGGATCTAGACTGAATCCCGGAATAGTCGACTTTGGAATCTTGAACACAAGAAGAAGAAGAAGCTTTATTTTATTTAAATTTCAAATTTCCAAATAACAATAATTGAACAAAACATGAATGAGTAAAAGGAGTAAAATATTTACAATAGGTATGGATTAAACACTCAAATTTTTATTTTTTTTTTATTTTTTTTTATTTTTTATTTTTTATTTATATTTTTATTGATTTGTAATCAAATTTTGAAAGAAGGCGCAAAAGCTATTTGAAAATTCCCATGTGTATTTGAAACGAGCTCAGGGGTCCCCAACAGCAAAATAATGCTGGTTCAAAACAGGGTCCCCCATATGAAAACTGCAATCAGAATAACTGTGTGATAGAAATAATTGCAAGATGTTATAAAAAGCAAATTCAATTCAAATAGGATCTTCTCCCTAAACTGTTATAACTAAAGTGTCGTCGAATGTTGCAACAACAGAATATGCTCCAGGGATATTCGTAGATATTTTACGAGAAGTGACAAAATTAGATGATCAAACCAACGCATCACGACTGTTATTCGTACATGAAAATATTCTGATTTGATGCGTAATTTCGTGGTAGAAATTTGTTAACGAAAGCTGTTCCGTTTAGTAATTTTACAACGTTGTAATTTTCAAATCTAGACGTCGATGGAAACATGCACGATATTTGTATTCCTGTTAACTACCGCAGGAAGTCGGAAATCACTTTATTCTGCTCGCCCTGGAAGTGCGAACAGAATAAAGTGAGAATTATTCGCTGTGCTGTAAAAACGCAAATGTGGGTTCCCGTTCGGAAGATAGAATGGATTCATGATCGGAGTTTCATAGCTCTGGACGTTCCAGCAGCGCGACGTTCCAGCAGCGCACTTGCGCTGATTCGATGCAACGACAGGCACATCAGACCTTGGTAATCATTTACCTCAAATCAAACTTTAACCGAATCACACCCGAACCAGAAAAAACATGCTAACTCACCAATTTGTTTGGAACCTTATCGTCAGTTGTCTTTTCGGTACCGTCCCAGTAGTATCCTTTCCATACATATGGAATTTCATATCCTTCAAAGAAAGGAATCTTGAAAACGGATAGAATAACGTCATTCGGAAATACATTCGCAAGGTTATCCTCCATGTCAAAGGACGGTTGGCAATTTCCAGCTACGAACGAAGTGATAACGTCAACTTCTGGCCGATAACCGGTCTCTAGGGCCGCTTTCGATATTTCACTTAGAAATCGTAAGTCCTGACTGCTGAAACCTCCGCTGTTGTCATCGGATTTACCACGATTTTTGATCCAGTAGAAAAGGGCTTCACAAATCGCATTATATAAACGTCCATAGCGTTGCTGGAAACAAAAAACGGAGGTATAAATTCCCAATTCCGGTGATCGGAATTCACCTTCACACTTTCCCAATTCTCAATTATTTTTACACCGGAACATATTCGGTAGAAATGAGTTAACGTACACTGCCTTCTCACTGCCTTTCAAAAAAAAAAAACAAACGTCAGAGATCACAAGTTTCATCAAAAAAATATTTTTGTTGAGTGGAGTTACTTGACTTTGTTCTGAAAGCGTATAATTGGTCTGTTTACATGATCACTGGTTTTGTGTTAATGCCCGGGCAGCGTGGACCTCTTTGCCGAGTCACCGGCCGCATGACTCTCAGCTTATGATGGCAATGATGATGACGATACCAATGGCGATGATGGCTACGTACTTCACATTTAAATAAGTAGCCATCACCAACACTAGCCGCTGGTGGCTACATCTGAAGGTAGCCACCAGTGCCATTGCAATCGTTCCACATGCCAATCAGACAAAACATCACTATGGTATACAATCATCATCCACCGAATTGCCGTTTGGACGTTCCTATTGGTTTAGCCATCCTTATTGCCAAGGGCGTCCGCGTTTTCCGTTCAGGAGGTGCCATAATAATTCCGTATTCTAACTTTCGAGAATGATACAAGAACATACTCGCATTGTAATACGTCTACTCACACATAACGTACGTCGATCGATTTGAAATTTTCAAGACATCCCACCTATTTGTTCCGCTAATTCACTGTTCCGCTTATTTGATTCGTTTTGTCCCGCTCAACGAGGTAATTCGTCGCGTCTAGACCGTATAATGATAACGTGTGAAGAAGGTTGTGATGTACGAAGGAATGTGTCACTCACCTCCTGTTTAAATGTGCGACTTCGTTCAGACGTAAGGCCCCAATCAGAAACCCCCGTCTCAGAGACCCCAGTCTATCCCCCCGTAAGGCCCTGTGTTTGCGGGGGTCATACATGGCACGAATTTAACGGCGGTTTTGCGAGTGCCAGGAGGCGTTCACAGCGATGCCATTGGAGGAGAATGAAAGTCGTTTCAGGAGTTTACAATGGCGATGTGATTATTGCCTCAACTGCGTGTCTAACATGGCACCGCATTTGAAGAGAACGCATAATGATGAAGCAGAAGTGCACGGGATACTGAGAAGTGGCAATAAGAAAGACGAATTGGGAGCGAGAGGCATTGTGAAACAAACAAGCGTGTCAGTGAACTGAAAGTGGGCACACGGATCCAGAAGGAACGCCTTTGGCTGGAACAAACATTGAGCAGTTAGTAATCGATATATACCTCGAATTTACGTAGGCTGTTCAAAAACAAGTGAGACTTTTGTGATAATTCTCCCTATTCTTCATCCATCTCATTCGTTTGGTTATTTTTTATAAAATTGCCTTCTTCTGCACTGACACACTTGTTTATACAATTATACTGGCCGGTAAACCGATGGTACAGAGTGTTTTATCAGGATGGTTTGAAATATCTGCCGCTTCCCTTGAATGCAGCTCAGCGGAGAGAAAACACTTGCTTTTCACATCCTTGGCCATTTTGCAGAAAAGGAAAAACCGCATTGGGTACAAGTGAGGTTGAACATTTTAATGCAGTGCGCATCCAATGCCTTTCCTGGCCAGATTTTCGTCCTGAATCGCATCTTTTGTCGTTCAGCAAAATCCGCTGTTGGGAACCTCTCTTCAAAACCAGGATCTTTTTCCAGAAATCTCTCCAAATTCCAAGAAATGTCTCCAAATTCCATTAGATTTCTCGCCATTGATGCTTTTTGATGCAGCCCAAGACTCCTGGCTCCCATATAAGGCTCTGCACTGTTCAATAACTGTTCCAGCAATCAATGGAATGCCCTCTGCTTAATGTTGTTGGCATTTTGGGTTCACTTTTCTGAAAAACTGCTCTTGTTTTCATCGGTATCAGAAAAATCAGAGAAAACATCGGCGGGAGAAAGAGCAGAATCTCCCCCAACACAATGAATAGGAAATTACTAATTTTTCCTGGAGAGTTGCAGAAAAAACTACGACTTACTTTTGTCTAATATTGCAAAAACAAGGAAATTTCCGGCATTTCAATTCAAGAGATAATTTTCAAATGCATCCAAGATCCACAAGGCTGGAGCATTTCTTATGAAATTTGACCAGAGTACCACATAACAACCATTTTCTGAATATGGGACAAAAGAAATCTCGAGGGTACCAAGGGAAGGTCACAATGACATAAGTCTCACTTGTTTTTGAACAGCCCTCTTATATACGGAGTGTTCAGTAATTTACGGGCCATATGAGGTTTTTGTCAGAATTTTAAAGTACGGGGAAATGTTATTCTCCATCTCGCATGCGCCGCAAAACGCATTTCACGAAGGAATGCTTTTTGCAGCGCATGCCAGATGGGGAATTACCTAGCCCCGTGCTTTAAGATTCCGGCAAAAATCTTCTATGGCCCGTCAATTACTGAAGACCGTGTATATACCTCGAGTTACGATTACCTCGAATTTGTGTTGGAGACAACATGTCACAAATATTTTAAATAAAACTCAGAAAACATTGTTCTTTGTTCGCAGGCAATTTCGAAAATGTAACAGTGATGTCAAAGAATTAGCTTATCTCAGCTTCGTTAGGCCACTGTTGGAATATTCATCCAGTGTGTGGCACCCTCATGAACGCGACCTTTCTGCATTGCTGGAAAGAGTGCAACGCATGCTGCACGCTTTGTCAAGAATTACTATCGACAGACAGCAAGCGTGAAGAACATGCTAGCCACGCTAAAATGGGATACGTTGGAAAGGAGACGCATCATTAAACGCGTTGACTCTCTTCTGAAAATGTCTTCTCAATTGTGTTGAGGGTTGGTCACAATTCCAGAGCTACTTATATCCACAGCCCCTTACATTGGAAGGCAAGACCATCCGTTTAAGCGTTTGCCCTTATCAGGTCAGGAAGAACATTGGGGCCCAGTCTATCATTCCACATGTTATTGAGACTTGGAACAAGATCATGGCCGAGCAGCAGAAAGGATGTAAGGGATACTCGCAGGGATGTAAAAAGCAACTTTTGATTGATTCGGTGGTAATAGTTCAGGCTCACCGTACACAGAGAATTATTCACACCTGCTATAATAGTTACAAGAGAGCATTTCATTCAGTTCCCAATCATGGCTCATACAAGTCCAAACATGTACACAATCAACCCGGTGACTGTGTCACTTCTGGAGAACGCGATGATAAACTGGCGCACAACACTTAAACTCAGAATACGTGACACCAGCATAACCACACAACCCATCCAGATCAGACGCGGTATATTCCAGGGTGGTTCACTTAGCCCCCTCTGGTTTTGCCTCGCACTGAACCTACTTTCAAAGCAACGCAATAGCACAGGTAACGGCTACCACATCCGACACAATGCAACCACCAAACACACTCTGACGCATCTGCGCGTACATAGACGACATCAAACTTATGGCGTCCACTGAATCACACCCCCAACAGCTTCTCAAAATCATGGAAACATTTTCAGCAGACATCCACATGCAGTTTGGGCTGGACAAATCCAAAACCCAGCACATCACCAACGGTGTCAGGGACCTTGTGGGGTTCGAGCTCCAAATGGGGACGTCATAAAACCAATGGAGGAGGGAGAAACATACGAGTACCTTGGCATCCAACAGTCATGTCTCATAGACCACAAACAGATCAGGACTGATATCACCAATGCACACCGAAACAGGCTCACCAACATTCTGAAATCACACCTCAGTGGCAGGAACACTGTCAAGGCCATCAACACATGCAATACCAAAACTCACATACACTTTTGGAATCATCAAATGGTCACATACAGAGCGAGAGAGCCTACAGAGAATCACATGGACAACCGTGACGAGCCATATAAAACATCATCCCCATGCATGGGTTCAGAGGATGAATCTCCACAGGAAGGAAGGTGGAAGAGGCATTGTGGATATTGTTAATTTCCGTATTAAGCAGGTTAATTCAATGATAGGATATTTTGGGAAAAAGCAGAGAGAATCCAGATTACACGAAGCGATCAACCTAGCAGATACCAACCACACACCACTCAATTTCCAACAGTCAGATTCCACACTTCCAAGCACAACCAAAACAGAAAACATACATCAGGGGCCCAGAAAGCTGTCCACGGCAGACACACCTTGATCGTAGCCAGTCACATGTCGACATCGAAGCATCGAACGCATGGCTTACTCGAGGTGATCTCTTCCCAGAGACCGAAGGGTTCATGATTGCTATTCAGGATCAGGTTATTGACACAAGCAATTACAGGAAGCACATCCGGGAGGAGGCCTTAAGAGATGACTTCTGCCGCATGTGCCGTGCAACACCCGAAACCATTCAGCAATCACCTCAGGTTGAAGGGTTCTGGCCGACACCGACTACAAGCAGAGACATAATCAGGTTGCCAACATCATCAACCAAAATCTTGTAGTCAAACACAGACTCACTCCAAACTCTGTTCCATGCGCCGGCTGTCCTCGAAAATGCCACACACCGGCTTTATTGGGACAGAATCATCATCACAGACAAAACTACAACAGGCCAGACATTGTTCTCACCGACAAACTACGAAAGCCCACCTTTTTCATAGGCATCACCATTCCGAAAAATAACAACCTCACCGCAGCTCATTCCACCAAAATCACCAAATACACAGATCTCTGCGTAGAAATACAGAACCAGTGGCGGATCGGCAAAGTATTCACAATTCCAATTGTAATATCCTCCACTGGCCTCATCCCGAAAACACTTCACAACAGCCTCAACACACTAGGTCTCCACAGAAACACCTACACAGAACTCCAATAAGCAGAAACACATGCCACATCAGTAGAGGTAGACTAGGGCGATCGTATTTGAATCTCGGGCACTTGGTCAAACTATGGCGAACTTCGTAGACTTAGTTTCAGGTCAAACGCAAAAAGTAAAAATCGCACGCATCCCAACCACAGTCCCAGCGCTTCTAAGCTATGCGCTATAGTCGTTCATGAGACCCTTCCAATCTGATTTATCCTGAAAAGCTCTGGAAGAGAAATCTAAGGATCGCCTTCACCCTCAGCAGACAGTCCATCGCAGAAGTGAGACTGGCAATTGGCAACCTTCAGGCTTTAGCTTCGCAGCTGTGGCACCCTAGACCTTCCGCTTCAGCTATAAGTCGATCCCCTTCTAGGATATTCAATTTATTATGTCCAGGAAAACACTGCAAGCGAAAAGCCCATGGGCCGCTTTGTCTGATCATCCTATCCACCTTCTTGCGTTGTAAAGCTAAAGCATTAACTCTTACAATGAAAATAAAAATTTTTTGACTTTGCAAATGCAATTTTTCTAGCGCGAATATTAGAAAAGACGCAGGGAATCAAAATCCAGAGCAGCCAAACACGTGTGTTGTTATCGGATCACGCATCGAAGCTTAACACGGAACTGCGAGGGTGGCAGTAGCGAAACAAGGGGGTGGATTATCAGAGAGCGTCGACGCTGCAAGTGCGATAATATATGCTCTGAACATTTATGCAGATGCGGGAAAGTGGAAGGAGACGAAGCAGGCTTATCCTGTATATAACTAAAGGGAATGAATGGAGGCCTGCCAGATAACAAATGCTTTTGACACGAAGTCGAAAATAAGTTACCAAGTTCTGGTGTATGCATGATGAAATCCTAAAAGGGTTGCGGTGATTAACTTTTTGTTCATTGAAGCGCAAAAACTAAATCCTGAACATTAAACATGATATAAAGGTTTATATTTGCGAATTTAGTTACATGCAGCTGGGTAGGGATTATTTCATGTGGATGAATTACACATTTTAGCCTAAATGGCTGGTGGATGGTTAGGTTTTGATGTGGGGGTGGAAAAGCGGGAAAGCTTTATGATGCGTCATTTGAATAAATTTCCAAAAACTTTAATCCAAATTTTATTGCTTCGCAGGAAAATATCAGTTGCAGAACGCTCCAAACGACTCCCTTGGGAGACGTTGTACGTGCGGAAGGGCACCGATAATGACTCATCCAAAACCAAAAGAAAGTATAAACAATTGTTTGAAAATTATCCATTGTGCAACGCGACATGTAACTTTTATGGTGGTATCTTTGATTGTGGGAGTGGGTCTCACTGATTTTCTTGTAAACTCAAGCAGAACGGCTGTATAAAAGGCGAATTACGTGGGCGCTTCTAGCCATAATAACTCCAACCTGCTGATCAGCTAGAGCAAAGTTTCTCCTGTTCAGTGTTGCATCAATAGTGAAAGTTTCGATTCATTTGCGACCGTGATGAAATCATCCTTTGAATCTTCAACGGCGATCCCATCGCCAGAGGATTTGGGTCGTGACCGCTCACGGCCGACATATACCTCTAAAGTGTAACTCAAGTGAGTTCCATTTTATTTTCAGTTTCCTGGAGTTTGGTCATTCAAACTCAGTTCTTGATAGAGCTATAAGTTTAAAATTTTCACATTTTTTTCATGCGTCATAACCAGTGTGCACCTTTATCAGTGTTCGATTCGTTAGCCAAGGAGGTTCAGTTTTCGCTTCAACAAATCATACCGCTACACGCATCTGCCAGAAAACAGATTGATGCAACGTTTACCAACCTTCTTGTCTTCCAGTTCCATTCAGCATATAACCACCCTTTCTCAGTGCCTGTGATTTCAATTGGTTCTAATATTTTTGGAATTAGCTTTACAAAAAACCCAAATCATAGGCGATTGGAAATCAATTGTAGCAAGTAATTAAAGATATATCTGTAGCTCTTGAGCGCTTATTTCATTGCGCTTCAATATTCTCAAGGAAAAACGACATTCCATAGCAATATCCTTTAATAGTTCCCATTGCTAAAGACAGAAACTCTTTTAGAGAAAATATTTTTA
>JASGXE010020476.1:0-51074 GCA_030068105.1 Sinentomon sp. SZTP_YWyxl
TTTCCACAAAAAAACTACTTTCCGAAGGGTAGGTACCCCCCCTTTAAGGCTAACCGAGTGTAACATAACTTACATTCTGAAGCCTTCTCAGTAAGGATGCCATTGCAAACCGAAGCAAATTCCTGAGATCATGAATAAAAGTGTCATCACAGGAAATGTGTCCGCTCCATTGTTCGACATACTTTGTCAACGCCCTTTTCAAGAACTGAAATTCAAATCAACGACCAGTGACAACAAAAACTTTGTGGGTGATACAAGTTGTTGGCAAGGTTTCAGCATCAAACCTGGCATGCATCCGATGGAAGATAGCTCAATTGTCTTTTAATTCTTTCCGATGGAGAAATTGGTTACCTCCACGGATTGTTATCATTAGCCTGTTAAAATCTCAAATGATCACAGCCACAATCAACTTGTACTCCTCTGAAAAAAGCGTCAGTGTTTCCAGCGATCCATGAAAAAGCATCTGGATGAAGGAATATGCCGAAAATAGTCACTTCAAAAAGGGGTGGGCTAGATTAATGACAACATAGTGACATGGAAAAATAGGAGACAGCAAAAAAAGCTCTATTCGAGAAGGAAAAAGTCACATTGTGCAAGTGGCAATGAAAAGTGAAATGTGAGACTCATTGGGGAGTGTGGGGCATGTCCCCCAGACATGGATGTGCAGCCGTACAACACAAGATGAAAAAATTCACTATTTTGTAACATTCAAAGAATCTTGTTTGTAAAATGTGAGCAAGTGACAATTCTAACTTATTGTTAACTTTCCCAGCCCATTAAACTACCTTTTCAACAGCCATATCTATTTCAACAGAAACGCATAGGCCATCCCAGGGTAGTTTCGAAACAGCATCAACATCAACTGGGTGTCTCTGGCAGTTGTATTCAGAACAGGTTTTGCATTTTTCATCCTCCGCACTCTTTGCCGGTGAGTGCTGCTTGTCAGATATGCCTTTGAAAATTGAAATTATCATGGAGTCAAGCTGCTTTTGATATCTAAAGGAAAGAGAGATCAAGATAAGAAAATTAAATTAAAATAATGTGATATCAAAAGTCGTAATAGTTGGCCAAGAGAGGGAAGTGTGATAATTTAGCCAATTCTCCATTCCATATATTGTGTTGCATGATGAATACATTTCCAAATATGGGGGCAGAATTGAGCACTTTATAAAGAAGGGTGGAAGTGGAAACTTTAGTGGAGGGTGTTTACGAAGGTCATTCCAAAAAGTTTGGGAAGTGGGGTCTTCATTTCTTTAACTGGTTCAGAAATATCAAATCTTTGCACAGTTGGCTACTGACAACATCTAGGAAGATGCTGAGAAAATTTCATCTCAATGTTTGGATTTGTTTTCTTTGTACAGGGTGTTTTTAAAAGCACCTGAAAAATTGTGGTTGCAAAAATGAAATTTTCAAGGAATGTTGAATGTCTAAACATGTTTATAAGGATGCACCTCGGGGAAATAGCAACAAAAATTCATAAAATTTTGAGACAAGTTTGTGGTGACGTTTGCTCATCATTCAACTCTTATCGCCAGATGGATTCGACAGTGTAAACATGATAAGGATGACCTTAAAGTCGAAGTCTCCACAGGGAGTCCCAAAACAGCCATGAACGGGGTTAATCTTATTCGTGGACACCAAGCGATTTGTGCAAATAATCGAACAACAATTGAGCAACGAGTGGCAGACACAGGACGAACAAATGGCACAATATCAAGCATTTCCTGGCCTGAGGAAAGTTTGCACAAATTGAGTGCCTCATCAGCTCAGATGATGCCGGAGCAGGTGGGTAAGGGGGTGGATTTTTGGAAGATAACATCAAACGCTTTGGACCAGGAGGCACGAAGCAGCTCACTGACACTGTTACAGCAGACCAAACCTGGCTCTGGTAACAGTGTCTCAGGAAAAGCTCCATATCATGACATGGCTAGGCCTCGACCCAAGGTCCTGTGACAGGAAATTCCATCACGAAAACAGATTTTTGGGGTATTTTTCAACTGTGAGGGCCCAATGTTGGTGGACGTACTCCCAGAAAAGCAGATAATGACAGGACAATGCCATCGTGATGCAAGATTTATCAAGCTCTTCGAAAAATATCCAAGAGAAGAAACCTGGTGTCGGAACCACCAAAGCACAAATTCTGCAAGGCAACGCATCTTCCCATAAAATGATGAAAATGCAGGAATTCCTGAAGGAGCACCATGCCCAAGACCAAGCACCATCTGAGTTTTGGCTATTTCCAAAAGTCAAAAAGAACATAGCTGGGAAGGTTTTTGACAGGATCCAAGACCTTGCCAAAGCTCCATATTCAGAGCAAAAAGCAATACCAACAGAGGACCACCCTGTTATATTTGAAACATGGCGAAAAAGGCTGCAACTCTGCCTTGGTGCTCAGGAAGAGTGCTTTGAAGGATTTTCACTGACAAGTTGAACGTAGCTGTAAGGTGTAGGTTTTTATGTAGCAACTTCCAAACTTTTTGGAATGACCCACGTAACTTGAGTTCGCTCTCTTTGGTCGATTTCCTCTCTCCTCAGTGTATCCCTTCCCCTTTCTGAAGGGTGTAACTGGATTAGAATGAGAGAAGACCGACGGCTATCCCAACTGACTTCTGCTCAGTCTATTACGAAGGTGGGATTGTGATGGTCCTAGAACGTGAGTTATATCGGATGGAGACTGATAGACTCTCTGTGGACAGGAACCTGTCAACTCCCCAATCTGTTGGGGGTGACCTCTGGCTTCAGAATTTCCAGAGTATTTTTTTTCTCTGGCGTGCAGCAATGTCTGCCAGATGCAAGATGAGAAATTTGAAAAATTGAAATAAAAAAAAAAAACTGTCGTGTTGGATTTTAGCTGTTTGGTTTTTGCAACCTTTTTATCAAATGCTAACTAATTTTGTGAGCCGATAACGATTACCAATTCTTCAAATGCAATTTTCAACAGTTCCTGGTTTGGCATCTCTCTGTTGTTTCAACTGAAAATTGATGAGATCCAATTTCAATTCCCCTCCTTATTTATTGATGTTGTTTGTTGAGCATTGTGAAGACTTACACTCTTACATTTTTTGCTTCAGAAATAATCTGACAGTTTTTCTCACCATTTGTGGGTTTAAAAGAGGTGAGCAAAACTTATAACCTGACGAAAAGAAACTAATGTTTAGCAAACTTTGGCAAACCAAAAACAAAAACAAACCAACACGAAATTGTCACCGTCGAGTTGCTCAAAGTCATTGGTTCACAGATGTTCGTCTCATCGTCAAGTAGTAAGTTACCATTCGTGAATGAAAACTGCAATCCAGAATTTTGTGTGTTCCAGTTAAATTTTTTTCCGTGGGGTGATCCAGTTGAGGGCTAATATTTTTGCCCTGCCCCACCGCACGGGGCAGGGGCAAAAATTAATCCATAGACCCTCAAGTGGATCACCCCACGGACTGTCTTTCAAATGATAAGCAGAATTAACTCTCAATTGTAACATGAACAGGCATCAGAGCATTAGTGAGTAATGAATCTTCAGGAACTATAAAGCATTTTCGATTAAATAAAACACTGAGGAAACAAACAATGATAGTAGTTGTATGGACGTCTATAAAAATAAATAAATAAAATTAAAAAGAAAAGCAAAAACGAGTTGAAAACTCAACTGCAAAAGGACAATGATGATGCAAAGTGGAATCCTTTCAACTTTGAGCTTTTTACATGCATTACTTTTAACTTTACATCACTGACAAAGAATTCCCAGGAAACTTACTCAGCCAGTTTATGGGCTGGAAAAAATGTTTTTAAGCAGCTCTAAACTTAACTGCAAAAGGACAAACTAATGGGTAGAAGAGGGGACAAAATAAAGTAAGATACATTTAAATCAAAGGGCAAAAATCAATTTAATGCATTTATTGTGCAAACTCTGGAGAAATCAAGAAAGCATCAACAATGTTGCAATGACAAAACGTGTCTTATGTTGTGGAGAGAGCACAGATCAGAAGGCTTGGAGGATTAAACTATGGGAGAACGTTTGGGGAAAAAAGACAAGTTTTTTTTATTTATAAATTTCGCCGACAACCCACATCGTACAATGCAGCTTGTATTGGAAATCTGGACTTTACTCAGGAAGTTTCCTCAGGAATGAAAATGTCTCACACCTTTCTTCCCACCAATGGAGCTTCTGCAATGGAAAGGGTAAGTTAGAAGGACTAACCTACACCATGCTCCACAAGCAATTATTCCCAATGGATAGAAGAGCAACATAAGCAGACCGACAGAAGTGCTGCAAAGTAAATCAAAGATATGGATCAGGATAATCAGGATGGATCAGGATAATCACAAAAAACCTCCAAATGTGTTTTTCCATCGACACAAACAAGGAAATGTCAAAACATTGCTGCAAACACATGCGTCGACCTGACGATTGCATTGTCATGGTCGCGTGGTTTTGTCTATCCAAGAGCAGCAAGCGTAGTGAAAGAAACCTATTGGACAACTCACTCTTTGGAACCAGAAAAACACAGACCTCAAAGACTGTATTTTTCATGTTTGTTTCTTTTTTTTCAAACGTGGCTAGCAATGTGGAAAGCCTGAAGCTCAACAATTGGGAACAGAAATTGTGTCGTTCATTGCATTATGAAGCTTCCAAACCTCAAACTAAAATGACCATTAAGCTTTTAGCTCTGTGGCAATGGAGCTATTAAAATTTTCTGTGGTATGGAGAAATTGGAGAAGAGAAATTGGAGAAACTGGAGAATGTGAAGAGCAGAGAAAATGGAAAGTGCCAAAGGTCTGGCGACATTCGGTTTCAGGAACAAAAGAGAAACAACAGGCTTGGATGGTTGGGAATAGTCAAATTGCTCAGAGACAGCACTTTCGAATGTTTCACCACAAAGTCCAACGTGTTCCAAATGATGTTGTACAGCCATGATACGAGGGTCATCCAAAAAGTTCCTGCAACACCAGTTTAATTTTTTTCTGCGAGGCCAGAGTTTGCTTTCTTTTTTGTTTTCATGTAACCCCATTCTTGTTCTTTCCATCGGTGTGTTTTTGTGAGATATTATGTGCTTTGGTGCCCAGAAAATTGCAAATTGACTGACCTTGGATTGATGCCATGGCCAGAGTTTTACAACAGTTGAGCAAGGTCGACACATTAAGATTGAATCTGCCAGAAGGAAAACAGCTCGGGAAGTGCATGTAGCCTTTGTGGAGGCATGTAGTGAGAGTGCCCTTTCTTATCGTGTGTGGCATGGGTGAAATGCATGGCTGAAGGAAGGTGGAGCATTAAGAATGATCCCTGTGAAGGATGCGATAAATTCGGACACAAACGAACAGAGTAAAACAAACGACGACCTGTGCACAGCTTTTTATAGATCATTTAACAACGTATGCTGTTCCTAAAGCCAGACAATAACGCAGGACTTCAAGCAACCATTCTTCGGGGGTGTGCTGATCCCTGCAATCAGTGAGAGCTGTCCAGAGTCACCCGAGTTTCTGATTGCCTGGCCCATCATTCTCCATGCTAATGCATGTCATCACAAGTTAACCGCTGCAATTGGTCTTCTGACAAAGCGGGAGTGGAAAATTTTGCGTCATCCAGCCGAAATGAACCCCCCTGAATTCCACCTGTTCTCGGCGCTCATGTTTCTCCTCCCTGGGCTGTCATTCGGTAGTCCAAAAGAGCTCAACACAGCTGTGGATGCTGGAGCAAGAAGGATTAATCGGGACACCCTGTACCAGAACATCAGACAGCATCAGAACCGATACAAACATGTCATTGTGTAGAAAGAGGATAATATCGAAAGCATGTGATGGAAAGAATGATGAACCTTTATTTGTAGAGTTTTCACGACGGTGTTGCAGGAACTTTTTGGATGACCCTCGTATGTAGAAACGAGACAAATTCCAAGCCATTTCCAGAACTATTCCGGAGTAGAGATTGTTTTTCAAGGTTTTTCTGCTTGACAAAAATGGTGGTAGTGTTCCAGAAAGCTGTTGTCAATAAGAATTTTGCATCTTAGGGATAAATTGCAAGAACCGAAACCATCAGTTAAAGTACCAATGTTCGAAAACTCACCTCATTAGAAGTCCAGTACCAGATGAGGCCACCAAAATAATGAATGTTACCAGCACAAAACGCCTGTCCGATAAGACGGTTTTCGTTAAATCTTCCTGAACATCCATTGTTTGTTGTGATCAGATCATTTATCTTGAATTGAGATGATTCCTTTGACAATGGAATGGCCTTTGCCTTCTTTTGATTTCAAACGATGGAGCCAGTTTTTAAACAAGAGAAGAATGAAGCCATCATTTGGCCAAACAGAAAAGAAGGTGGCAGCCACCACAGTTACAACACCCCAAGAGACCAGATCTTCAATTTAATTGCTCCATATCCTTCAGAATTCAGAATTTTAACTGGCGAAAAAATTGACACAAACTTTCTTATTTGGTTATAAATAACGGTCCGGAATGTCGGAGAAAGATTTGACAAAGATTGAATTCCAGCACAGGAGCAGGGGCGCAAAAGCCAGGGGACAGGGGGACGTGTCCCCCAATATTCTTCCAATGGAATTCGTCCCTCCCAATAATTATGTTGAAATTCAATTTTCACATGGGTGGAAAAAGTTCAGGAGCGTTCGCGCTCGCGGTGGCATGCCACCATTGCTGGTCTGCGGTCCCACGTCCCCCCAAAGTCCAAGTGGCTTTTGCGCACCTGCACAGGAGGGAAGAGTCAACAAAAGTCTGGATCCAGAGCATGCAAATACCAATAACGTAGCTAGAGCTCGGAGTCCAGAATAAACTACAAATGATTGGCAACTAAAGACGAAACAAGATCCAGGTGAAAACAATAAAAGTAATTGTGTGGCGCTGTCAACGCTGAATGGGCAAAACAGAGTCAAGTGCAGAAAGAGTTCATCCCTTGATCTCATCCAATAGGTCAATAACCTGCTCAATTTGAACTCTGCTCTAGAGATTGGTTTTGTTGGCAACATTCCTAATTCCTATTGGTTTTGTTGTTGAATCAAAGAAGGTGTAACTTGTTTTTTGACAGCAAATGAATCTTGGATGGCTCAGAACTTTGTGAATTGCTCGTGGAACTGTAGCGGAAACTTTGAACACCCAATTATAACACACTTTAATTTCATGTTTTAGGGCAACGACATTGGAATAGCTTCAGCCTGCAATGGCTGGCGCAGAAACTAAGATCGAAAATACAACAAATTTGACAGACCCTGTGCAGTGGATCAATGCAATGTCAGTCATAACGTGACCATGAGCAGTGGATTCATGGGATCTTTACACTGCTGGATGTCAAGCCACATTGTTGCATTGCAGGGAGCAAACACAAAGTGAAAGCTATTTTAGGATTTTGCAAGTTAAAGGGAGCAAACACAAAGAGGCTATTTCAGGATTTTGTGGAGAGCCACTCCACTGTCCCTCTTGATCGCTTCGCTTCCCCACTAATGCTTCCACTACACTCTGCACTAATGCTTCTTCTTTTCTGCTTACTCAGGATAACATAATTGATATAGCCTTCCTTCTAGCTTGAAGCTGTTGTTGCAGCTAAGATGGTCAGGATAATATAGGCAGGCATAAGAGTGCTTTTATGCTGTCTTGTTTACGGCCTGATCTGGAAGCGGCCTGATTTGGAATTCTTGTGAGGATCACTAACTGTGGATTTGAGATATTACTGTGGATTTAGAAGAAGGACTTGAAGATCACACGGATGTGACTCCATCCCTCTGAAGTTAAGGATTATTGGATTTGACATCTGTGGAATTGAAGACTGCAAGTCATTCAAGGATAGAGAATTGTTGGAGTCTACGCTGAAGTGATTCTCATCTACTGGAGGGATTGGATATTTGAGTCCATATTCATCTTCGTCAGCATGTAGGAGAGCTCTCTGGATACTCCTCCATGGGAAACTGCCATTCCAATGATGATGAAACATTGTCACTTTGAGGATAACAATTGATAATTGACGATAATCACTTGCTCATCGAGTCATCGTGTTCGATAGTTGGAGAACAATTGGATGTACCATCTGATAACTCGTTGGAAAATCAAGGTGGGCAATTGTTTTCAAGATATCATATTGCTTGCTTGACAAAACTTTAGCTTGTTCATGCACAGCATTCTATTGACACTCTTCCACAATTGAGAGGACCTTTACAGTTCATCAGACAAAATGCGTGAGACAAGAAATACCGAGCGTAAGGAAGACTTTTGGTTTAAGTGCCCTGTTTTGCTGTGCGACCGTGATTACAATGTGCTCACTTCAAAATGAATGAAAATGCAAAAAGATGTCTGCTTGTCAAAACATCCGAAACATGCGCCCTTGCAAAGATAGTCCAACTGGGTGCTGGGATACCATTGGTTACATTTATGTTAACATTAATTTGTCATGAATCCGGTACATGCACATCTTTTTGCTGCTGTTGTTAAGTGTAAGCTGGGTTTAACTTTTGAATCAAATTGAAGTGGTAGGGAAACATATAAAAAGTGCCGAAGTGTGCGAATAGAGCTTCCGTGTTGTTCACACCATGCAGTCAACTAGTCAACATAAGTAAAGCTAAAGCTAGAAATCTTTTTAGCATATTGTGGTCTCTGCAGGGCATCATTGACCTGTTCGTTAAAATACAAGAAAGCACATGGCTGCTTAAATAGTTGGAAAGAGGCAACAACTGTTTATCGGACACCGGTTTGTGAATGCACCAAGGTGACTGTAGATGACACATTTGGAAGAATCTTTCCGTTTGAAAGAAGTATCCTTCAAACATTTTCCAGCTCATCATTTTCCTCACCAGAGCAAGTTGAAACTTGTCGTTCTGAGAGCATGGTCCTCATCCAAATCCAGTTGCACTGTTCAGGAGGGAAGGGTGTACTTGTGAAACCTCTCAAACCAAAGAAAATTGTTCATAATTTTTGTCACATTCCACGAATCCCGTGGTTCAAAGGACTGCCGTCCAAGCTCTTACCCATTTTTCACTGTACCAGGCAGGACTTAAGGGGGGACCGCCTAAATTGGAGTTTTTTTGGCATTTTTCCAATGTGTTATCCAGATTCTTCATTCTTTCCCAAATCTTTGAGCCAAAAATGATTGATTTTGGTCCAAAAATGGCCAGGACATGGCCTTTTGAAGTGAGCGGGCGAGCAGATGATTGAATTTTTAACCGCTTTCCACATTCAAAGTGCAGAAGAGAAATGTGGTGTTAAAAAAAAGGTTTGCCAAAAATACTTCTGCCATTCTTTCTGAATGTAACAAGCTAAAATGAATGTATTTGGTGCAAAAATGGCCAAGATGTGACCATTTGAATGTGTCCGCACAATGTTTACGGAGCAAAAATGCAATCAGACTTGCGGACTTGGAATGCATCTTTCTCAGAATGGGTTTTCCGCTCCATCGGACAACTTCAAATGACATCTCCTCTGCCATTTTTGAAGCCAGATGGCTGAAATTTTCACCACTTGACCAAAATTTTGTGTACTTTTCAAATTTACCTACTCCAGATGTCTATCTCTAAAAACAGAGTACTTCGGGGCAGTGTATTCAGTTCTAAAGCATACCGCTTTTGCGATCGGTGATGTTTAACAGCCCATATCTTCACTTAGGATCAAGATATCAACTTGGTCTAGGTAAATTTTTGAAGCCCTACCCATGAAGGTACCACACTTAAAATTTGGATCCAATTGAACAACAACTACCGGAGCAGTAGTGATTTGTTTTTTCACCAATCAGCTTGCCGAGGGCCAATGGGGGCACCTAGAAAAGTCTAGTTTGGCTCAATGAGCTTATTTCGCCTTGGACAAATGAAAGGGAGTGAAGTGAAAGCAGAGAAATGAAAAATATTGTTGAACAACAATCGGTTTTAAATGGAAAATCGCAGGAGTAGAAATTAAAGTTTCTGACACTTAGCTCCCTTCAATTTGACCACGGCGATTTTACCTCTTTTATTAATGCCTTGAATCATAACAACTTATCTATCAAGATGCGAGTTTTCAAAATTTAGGTGGTCTCCTCTCAAATTGGGCCGTTACAATAGGCATGGAGTACTGGCTGTGCTTTTTGACCAGTTACTGGTCGTTTCGTCCATATTCTGGTTATGGGAAACTGAGATCAAGATTGATCTGCCTCACACGTGCCCAAAAAGTCAAATAACATGCTCAGGCCATCAGCCGTATGGGCCATAATAATTCCCATCAGATTCACCCAGACACAAGAAAAACCCATTCAGCACAGATGGTCACACGATAATGCCGCCAGAACTGCATGTCAAATTAAAATTTGTGTTTGTTGTCGGTCAAAAGTCAAAGTTCGGTATTGCCATTTGCTTAAATTTTAATCACTGTACATTCTTCCCCAACCCACGTCAAATACGTTCATGACCATGAAGAGGTAGCAGGTAGATGCTTGTTTCATTTCATATTTTTCTGCCCCCTTTCCTTTGTCAATATTCTCATACCTGATGCTGCTGGACGAGGTGAACCTTTCCTCACCCTTCCCTCAATTGAAGTCTCAACTGTACATGCAATTGTGGCCTTGATTCACATCGATTTCTTTTGCATTGGGTCACTGGCTGGTTGAGGAATTGCAGATGCCGATTGATCGGCTTTTGCGGCTCATTTTCAGTTTTCAAGTCCTGATTTTGATAATCGCTGTTCGCTTCCCTTTTCGTCGGATTTCCCATGACCAAATTTAATAATATCTGTGAGTGATTATTTCCTCGAATTGAAGTTTTACAATAATTCTGCCAGGGAGTGTTGGCTAATTGGTGGGTATGTCTTATAAAAATTAGATAACTATTTTTTATGAGTGCCAGATCAGGTGGTTTACTGAAACACACTGTTGGGGAAAATGGGAACTCACACTTTGCATCACAGAATTTAAAAATTTCCAATTTTCCGAAAATTATTCACAAATTTTGACATTCGCCTTTCCTGAATTTTCAAAACGAGTGCAGCTGGTATTGAAAATTCACGATGTGAGAGCTGACAAAAACACACCCTTTTTGAAGAAAACACACCCTTTTTGGATTGTTAAGAGATGCCCTTTTTCTGTTATGGGATTGTCCTTTTTCACCGCATGTGCTCCTTTTGGAAAAGTGCATTCCAGCCCCATTTAATTTACAATTTAAGCCCTCCTGGTACCGACACCTGATTTCAGAAAAGCACGCAATAACATCCATACGCAGACTCCAACAGGTAAAAATAAATTGGTTATCCATCACTGAGTGTAGCTAAGCAGGATTGCTAAGCATGAAACAGGAATGGAAGAAATTGTCAGCAAAAAGATCTCCTTTAATTTATGCTTGCCTTGTTCAATCTGCTACCCAAAATCATTAAATCCATGACACCAAGGTAAAAAAGCATGAAAATTGCCAGGCTCACAAAATAAGGCAACGTGATGCTTCTGAAATCTATAGCTGTAGTTTCAAGTGCGATTTTTTGAAACACCGGCATGTCTCATGGAGACATTTCTCAGCAAATGGTTAACGTTTCCTTTGGAAAAGAACATAGTTCAACAAGATGTGGAAATGAAAAAAAAAAAAAACAAGACTTCACGTTTTGAAGAGAAATATTGACTGGTACTGCAATATGATTATAGACTGGTCAGCAACAATGGTAGACATACTTGGAGAAGTTGCTGCTGTGGTGCAGTTCTGCAACTTTCAAGGCAGCAAACGAGCAGCAAAAGTTGCAGTGGTTCAATAATTTCCAACATCACAAATATTCTGCAATGATAATCTCATTTCTCTCATGCCAGGATTTAACTGTAGATATCACCCTGGCGGCAAGTATGGCATTTTCATTTGCACAGCATGATGAATGTTGTTCATGTTTTGGGACCACGTCCTCAGAACAAACGACCTCCGTGGTGAGGACGGGACTCAAGGTGGTTTTCAAAGTGAAGAAGATTCAACATTTCGTGGATATGAGTATGCTAAAGTATACTCGTCCGGCGAGAGCTATGTCAATTTAAACAATCCCTCCCTCCAAGTTTGCGCCCCTACTACAAGAGCACTCTACGAATAAAATTTCAAGCATTGACCTTCAAAAACATTCATTTGAAAAACAACTGCAACAATTTTAGAAGTGAGAAAAAAGTAACAAAAATATCACAAGTAGACTAGAGTGGTGACATGTGCTGAGTTGTTGAAAATCAAAAATAGTACAGTAAGTTGACAAAAACATGCAATATTGCTTTCCAACAGTGATGCCACAAAAAATAATGTGCAATTGCTTCCCAACACTGACGTCAAATTCCCTGTTGCTTCTCACGCAACTTTACAATCTCATTATCGCCTTGCATGTGCAACAACGTGGGTTTATCTTCCAAAAAATCATAAATATCACGAAAATCACAAAAATAAAATTTGCCTCCAAAGTGAAATAAGGTATAATTTTCTTCTTGGACGGAATATCAAACACGTGATGGCAAAAAGACTGGTGCAGAATAGAGAAATTTGCATATCTGTGCTCCCATCATTTCTTCTCACTCTTGCTCAACCAGTCTCTAACCATATGATGAAATGGAATGTCAGTTCCATCGTTTTCCTTCTGAAATAAGTATTGGAAAAAGTTAGACAGTAGCTGTATATTTGGTCATTGGTGTGTTTCCTCACCATCACTAACAAGCCCCCTTCTAAAGAAGACTGGGCCCTTACATTCCTTCACAATCACAGTTTGGCAACTGTGGACGATGGATGTTGTTCAATGGATGTTGTTCAGAGATATTGCAACTGCGGAATCCTGATAATGCATTGAATGAGGCAACGTAACTATTCATAGAAAAAGAGCACAAGTACCTATCCCATGAGCGTGACAAAAGTCAAAAATAGCAATTTGCTTATAAAGGAGACTGGCTACCGGGAGCCAGCACAAGGGTGTCAAAGACACCAGGAAACGAAGGAACCTGTTCAATTTAAGACCCTTTAGCAAGTCTGCTGCCTTAATGATTGCTGCCAAAATGAGCTGCCAAAATGATTACCATGGGATCAATATTAGACATAAATCGCAAGACTTTCTTGATCCAGAATCATGAAAGGAATAAATTGCCTAAGTTGTGTCCACTCTAAAACTGCAGCCCATGTACGAATGACTAACACAGGCACATTATGTAACTTACAAGAGAAACTTCAAAATAAGAGAGGCCAAGTTTCTGAGCCAGTTGTCGAGCTTCCGTATCGGACACTTTTCGTCGGAAGTTTAGATCTCGTTTTGTACCGACGATTGCTGCAAAGATATCTTTACCAGCTTTCTTTGACTTCCACTTCTTGCTATCAAACAAGAACTTCTTCCAATTCTCTACAGATGACAGGGCACCCTTACTTGTTAAATCCATAGTAATGAGGAGAATAGATGGCACCGTAAGCTAGAAAGAATCAATTTACCATTTTCAACAAATGAACAAAACTGAGCAATTGGATTCACATAATTTGATGCAGGTTTCAGAAAGTATTGTTCATGGGATTGCTCATAAGCCCTTTGCTCTTAGGTGAGATGCAAGGAAGAAAATCTGCTCTTGCTACAGAATACATGACAAATTTTCGGGTGCAAGGGCCAGTACGCACTGGTAAGGTGTGCCTGCAGACCATTTTGCTGCTGGAACAGAGTTTCGATTGTCCCTTTTGGCCAGTGGCGTGCGGTCAGGGCAGGCAAGGCAGGCGCTGCCTGCCCGAGAAAAATCTCATGAATTGTGCATTTCTTTTTTTTTTTGTTTTCAACAAACATTTGCAAGGGCAAAACGTGGCCACAGAAGTCCAGAAAATGTTTTGGAAAAAAATTCAAGAAAGGCACATTCTGATTTGCCTGCTGGGTGCTGAGGGCATCGACTGAACCAAGACGCGTAGACTGTATTTATAAGGTAAGCCCGATCGGATTTCCAAATTTAAAAACATTTTGGAGACCCCTGCATCATGACGTCATTGAGCCACCGCCTGATGTGTGTCGGATTCGAGAGAGCGTTGAGTAAGGAAGCACCGGTTGAGCTGTGCACTTCTTGGCAAGAAAACAGCTTCTCGGAAACGTGAAGTGGACAAGTGGAGACGGCAGAGAGACATGGAAAATGGATTCTTGCGTTCTGTTTGTCAGTGTTGGTCAAAGGTGGTCAATGATGGTCAAAGGTGGTCAGTGATGGTCAAAGGTGCCAATGGTGGTCAGAGGTGGTCAATGGTGGTTAATGACTGTCAAAGGTGGTCAAGGGTGGTCAAAGGTTGTCAATGGTGGTCAAATGTGTCAATGATGGTTATGGTGGTCAAAGGTGGTCAATGATGGTCAAAGGTGGCCAATTCTTGTCAATGATGGTCAAAGGTGATCAGTGATGGTCAAAGGTGCCAATGGTGGTCAGAGGTGGTCAATGGTGGTTAATGACTGCCAAAGGTGGTCAAAGGCTGTCAATGGTGGTCAAATGTGTCAGTGATGGTCAAAGGTGGTCAATGATGGCCAATGGTGTTCAAGGGTGGTCAACGGTTGTCAATGGTGGTCAAAGGTGTCAGTGTTGGTCAAAGGTGGTCAGTGATGGTCATAGGTGCCAATGGTGGTCAGAGGTGGTCAATGGTGGTTAATGACTGTCAAAGGTGGTCAAAGGTGGTCAAGGGTGGTCAAAGGTTGTCAATGGTGGTCAAATGTGTCAATGATGGTTATGGTGGTCAATGATGGTCAAAGGTGGTCAATTCTTTTGTCAATGATGGTCAAACGTGATCAGAGGTGTCAATGATGGTCAAAAGTGATCAAAGGTTGTCAATGATGTCCAAAGGTGGTCAAAGATCAGTCAAACGTTGTCAAAGGTGTGTTGTAATGATGGTCAATGGTGGTCAATGGAGGTCAAGTGTGGTCAATTATGCTCAAACATGGGCAAGGGTGGCCACCTTGGACCATCTGACCATCGTTATACACCTTTATTGATCAATATTTGACCCAGTTCACCACCTTTGACCATCATTTACCACCATTGACAACCTTTGAAAACCCTTGACCACCTTTGGCCACCATTGACCACCTTTGACAGTTATTAACCACCATTGACCACCTCTGACCATCAATGGCACCTTTGACCATCATTGGCACCTTTGACCATCATTGGCACCTTTGACCATCATTTACCACCATTGACAACCTTTGACAACCCTTGACCACCTTTGGCCATCATTGAACACCTTTGACAGTTATTAACCACCATTGACCATCATTGACCACCTTTGACCATCACTGACACATTTGACCACCACTGACAACCTTTGACCACCCTTGACCACCTTTGACCATCATTGACCACCTTTGACAGTCATTAACCACCATTGACAACCTCTGACCACCATTGGCACCTTTGACCATCACTGACCACCTTTGACCATCACTGACACATTTGACCACCATTGACCGTCATTGAACATCTTTGACCACCTTCGACCATCACTGACACCTCTAACCATCATTGACCACCATTGACCACCATTGTTCACCTTTGACCACCAATGTTCACCTTTGACCACCAATGGCCATTTGAGGGCGGTTATGAATTTGGTCGCGACAAACAGTCAGGGTAGGTTGAGAATTTGTCATCAAATTCGCAGGGGTTTGCGTATTTGTCGCGATAAATTGTCAGGGTGTTGAGAATTTGTCTACAAATCGTCAGGGTGGGTTGAGAATTTGTCAACAAATTTGCAGGGGGGTTGAGTATTTGTCGCGACAAATACTCAGGGGGGTTGCGTATTTGTCGTGACAAATTCTCAGGGGGTTGTGAATTTGTCGAGTGGATTGCGTATTTGTTGGTCTAAAATCCGACAAATATGCAGGGGGTTGCGTATTTGTCGGGTATGCGAATTTGTCGTAACACCGGCGCACCGCGACCCGCCGTTCACTGGCATTGTTTTTTCCTCTCCCCGTCCGTCTTCGCTGCTTCGATGGCTCAGTCAACGTTGGCTCAGTTACGTCACGATTACGCAACCAATCAGGAAACAGTATTTTTTCGACGCGATTGGGCTTACCTTATAAATACAGTCTACGCGTCTTGGACTGAACGATGTCTTGAATGGGACAGGAAACTCCCTCCTTTCCCAATGCCAACAACCACAGAAGTCACCCACCCACCCTCTTTCTCGCTGGTCTTCCAGACGCAAGCGAATCCCCTGCTCCGTTGGCGCATGAGATGAGAAGAGGCAAGGAATGATGTTGCCTGCTTTGCGGGGATGCGATGAAGACCATGCCGCTCCATCCCACCAGGTGAATTCACCCACCGCAAGTGGAGCAGTTCTGTTGCGGAGTAGGCACTTTGAAATCTGCCTCCAGCTGCATACCTGCCCAGGCAATATTCATATTGCTCTGTTGCAGTTGTGTTGCTCTGTTGCTCGCTGATCACAGGCATCTGCTGTGGTGACAATTGCAGGCTGAGCCTGCGATGAATGCAAACCTCCCTTCAGCAAATACATGCTGTTTGCCGCACTTTTTGAATGTCAAACACGGCCAAATGTTGATTCAGAGGGAATGGGAATCAGAAAAGAGAAACATTGGATTTGGCTTGTGAAAGCATTGGATTCTGGCATGTGGCCAAAAATGAGTGAAATATGGTCCAAATTGAGTAAGCTTTTGAAGTTGGAACCACCATTTGTGAAGTCTATTCCTTTCAATAAACGTGTGATAATGATGAATTTGTGATTTGATGAAAAAACATTTGTCACTGAAAATATCGAATTTTCAAAGTTTGATTTGGAATGGATGCATGAGCAAATTCCAATCAGGAGTCATTTCGCAAATGCAAATGTTCAACAATTTGGAAATGCAGCATCATTCGGAATAATTCGGATCACATTCTACAAATTCTGCTGTCTGCTGACGCTTTATTTTCCAAGTGAAACATCGTCAATGCTTGAAAACCGTCAATTTTATCGGATCCTTAGATTAGGTGAAAACCTTGGATTCACGGTATGTGTTCGGGATTTTGGATAGTGTGTAAGATGGGCCTGTTGGATAAAAAGCTTGAAATTGGGTTGCAGCGGCACAGCCAGGCCTGTGCGAATGGGGGGCATGGGGATTGGGGACATTGCTCCCCATGATCACTGGAACATGTCGACCACACCGTGTGCTCCTATTCAACTGGATGCATGCAGTTGTGAAAAAATGCTCAGTTTTCCAAAAAATGAGCATTCTGAACACCATTTGAGGCTCCATTTTTTCAAAATTTCTTCCCTTCGGGGAGGGGGACACCCCCTCCCCGAACCCCTCCCCCGGCATTGCGCTTCGTGCAACGCTTCATCGGGAAGTGCCTGCCTGCATCTGGCACTCACCGCACGCCACTGCTTTTGGCTGGTGGAACCCCGGCCCAACTTATTGGGGCATGGCATGCCACTTTCACAATCCATGCATTCCGGTCATTTTCAGCATGCACCCTGATCATGCAACTCAAACTCAACTGCTTATGGTCGAGATCCGAGACACACCGGGTGAATTAAGTGTCAATTGCACATTCGGTTCCTGCTAGAAATTGTCGTGAAGTGCATGAACCATGTTAATTCTGCACCATTTTGGAGAAGGCTGACCTCGGCATTTGAAGAATTTTCTGTATTTCACAGTTTTTAAATCATTAGAAATAGTGAAAAGAAGAAAAAACATCCGCAAAAGCCCTTACCCAAATCCTGGGAAACATGCTCAGCTCCATGCTGCCTTGTGTTCCAGTACCCTGCAGAATGCCACTACTGGATATTTCTGAGTATTTTTTATTTTTTAAACATCAACATGATTGAAAGTAGTTTTCGCAAGTGCCAGTCTCAGATGGTGAGACCAAAATGTCATCAGGAGTTCGAGCACTTTCCCTTCCCAGATTTGAAAAATTTCAATGCTCAAGGGCTTGAAGAAAAGCCCTGCCTCCAGAAGTCTTCGAAAGGAGAATTCTAGAGGCCTGGCCAGTTCAGGGACCATCTAATTTCTGCATAGGATGTGTCCAGGTTCTCAGTAGCATCGCCAGGATATTAGTCAGGGGGCTGAGAGGGAGCAGTCCGAAGCCCATGGGGTCTGGGGACAGCCACCCCCAGCGAGGGTCCAGGGGCAGCACCCTTGGTAGGAGGTTTTGTCAGTTTTGCACAGTTGAAGTGTCCATTTTTAGTGATGGCGATGAGGACAAAAGCTAATTATAACTGATTTGGATTTCCCAGATGGCATCTCAAGATACTTTTGGTTGGGCAAGCCAACAAGTGATTTTTTGATCTGCATACTCTATGCCTGCACTGGTGCGATGCTACAAACTGGTTGCAGTGCTTGAAAGTTATCCGCGTCGCTCTTTAACTGCAGAATTCTGCCATAGCAACAATCGAAACAGCAACTATGTAAACCCCTGGTGTGAGAAGAGCGCTCGCTGCTCCCGAGGGGTTGTAAAAACATTGTATCTCTCTCTCTCGCTCCCCCTCCCCCCTCTCCCTCTCCCCATCCCCCTCTCTCTCTGTCGCTCTATCCCTGTCGGCAGGTCGCTCTTGGAAACAAAGCCAGCAGACTCAAGTTCTCTACTTCTCGGAAGAGAGATCCACTATCGAGTTGGAGGTAACTCCTGCCCCGTGGTGGTCTTTGCACTGGACAGACAGCGAATAAAAATAGCTTTTTCATTTTCGTATTTCAATTGTTTACTTGGAGAGGCTTGAAGAGGCTTCACAGAGACTTGGAAGGGCTCAGGTCCCCCAGCCCCTCTGGCGACGACACTGCCAGTTCCACACTTCCATGGGTGCCATGTGTGCTGGGGCGTTTGGGTTATTTGGAAGTATCAGTGGCCCTGTCCAATTTGAAGTCAGGCCCTTCTCAGATTTTTCAGAATTTAGATGTTGCCCTCTTCTGAAAAATGGGAGTGCCCTTTTTCACCATGTGTGTCACTTTTGGAAAGAGTGCTTATTTGTTTTCCCATTTAAGCCCTGCATGGAGCTTTGTTATCAAAGGATCAAAAGATTTCGTAGAGAGATGTTTTCGACAAACCATGGTCCTGAGTCTCTCATCTATGGATATACCCACTGAGATCAGTGACATTCGACAACGTTTTGCATCCCAAAAAACTCACAGACCTTTCATATTGAATCTGTTTACACTGAAAAACTTAAATTAGGCTAAGCAAAATGATATCATTACATGGATGGAATATCATGACACAAACGACATCACTGCTCAAACTGATTATGCATGACCACATTTCGGGGGAGGGGCTTATCCCCTGGGCACAGCCTCATATGCCCACAGCATTTTGAAAAAGAAAAATTGTATTTGAGCAACGTTCCATGGGAAACCAGCATCAAAAACAATCAACATTCAAACTGAGAGGGTCAAGCCAAGCCAGGATTAAACACTACATACTCTGACAAAGCTGCCCATCTGCAAAAAACCCGAAGAGGGTTCAGGAAAACAATAGCAAAAATAAGTGTAATTTTTGCGATTGGCAACAGCAATTATGGCACATTGGAACCGGGTGAGAAACAACCAGGAAATGGCTTCTTCTGCAACAAGTGCTCCGCATGCGTTTGTGTCCAGGTGCAAAATAGAAATTATCTCTCACATGCACAGGCACATTTTCATCAGTTTTCAGTGGTTGCAAAAATCATATTTGCAGTGTCTGCTTTCGGTGATTGTGGTGTACGCATGAAATCATCTCTACAGAAAATCCACTTGGAGATATATCTCAGATATGACTTGGAAGAAATCAGTTTCGAAAAACAGTCATGTTTCTTGCATCTCAAAAAGGAACTTGACGAGATTGCAATGTCCATATCATTACTTTCAATTAAAAGTTTAGTCGCTTACACATTCGGATATTAGTTCCTTGTAAAGATCTTGCCCACTGCAATCATAAATTACCAATTCCACACTTTTTCCCAGAGCTGGCACCTTGACAATTTTGACCTTTATGTTTATGGCAACTGTCTGAAAGATAAAATAAAAAAAATGAATGACAAAAAAAGGCACTTGAAAATAATGTACGAGACGAGTAAACCCATCTTCGACACATCGAATTATTTTCCGACACATCGAAAAATAATTCTGGAAAAAATAAAGGCCCAGGGTAAGCAAGCGTTTAAATATCATTGAGGAAAAATGAACAGACATAGCCAAAATAAAAATACTTTTTGTGCTCTGTCCCCCAAAAGATTGCAAGTTCATGAAAATTGTCATGTCGAAACTATCTTAGGTGTCTTTTAAGAATCAGTTTCACAGGGATCCATTCCAGATAAAAATTTGTCCCTCAGCACAAACACACAACTTGCAGAGGAGATTTGTGGTGAGGTCTCGTTTTCCCGGATATCAAGGTGATATTAACTGTTATGAGCATTTTGCACCAAGGTCAAGATGATTCACTCAAGTTTGGGGCGATAGCTATCTTTCTTGACAATTCTCTGCGAATTTTTCCCCGAGCCTGAAACATTGTGAGAAATTCAATCGCCTGGAATAAATTTACCCCTTTTCTGGCTACTCAAATCCAGAGTTTGTGGTGGAACCCTGCGACGAGTGTGCAGCCTTTTCCTAATCCAACCAAAAGAAGTGATTCGACAGTCCTCAATTTCCGTTCCAACCGGAATTCCTTTCGTTGGATTTCTGTTATGAGGAAGAGAGGAAGCCCTTTGCCAGATTAACACAATGTGCCACATCTTGGTCAGAATGGCATTTGAAATGCAGTGTGCAATTAAGCTGTGTCAATGAAGTCAAAAACCACAGAGCGGTTTCACCCATGTGAGTTATTCTCGGTGTGCACTTCAGAGATACCAGTCAACTCCATTGAGCATTCAGCTATACAGTTCTGCTTCAGCATTCTGCAGTGCCATATCACCTTTGTTTTTAACCTCTTTCATCCAGTTTTAACTCCACCACATTCTACAATTCACCAATTCGTTCATATCTCATCTCATCTGTCCGATCGACCTCTTCGACAATTGCACCTGAAGAAGCATCCCGTGAGGGGGCAAAACCGTTGTGTTCCAATATTAATTCTACGAATGGACATGTCACACCATCTCAACATGGTAAATTTAAATTTAATTGCTTCCCTTCTCACCTGAACACTGATGCAGCCGTTGAAAAACCCCCACATTGGTAGAAACGGCAAAACGTTTCAAACACGTTTGATTGATTTGCATAACACAAGAAAAACGCAGCAGACAGAAGTCATTGCATGTCAACGGTGTGCGACTTTTTAATTAATGAATTCAAAAATGCATCAATCTTGAAATGGTGCCTCGGATTCGTTGCAGCAATTCAACATGGCGAAATATTGATGCACTCCTAAATGACGAGTCGTATGGTTTAAATCGATGAGAAAGGCACTGGGAGGAAACATACCATGGCATAGCTTTTTGGAAAATTGGATCCACCAGATACGAACTGCTGAATTAATGCAGTCTTCCCAGAACCCGATTCACCTGCAAAAACAATGCATCTCGGATAAATTAGACGATTGTATGGGTTACATAAAATTTAGAGTTGTTTATCAGAAAGGTGACTGCACCAACGAATAATGCAGTGAAATGCCACCTCATTGTATTGAGACACAGTCAGCAATGCACTTTCACAGTGACAGTTTTGTTGCAACACTGGCATTATCGTGGGAAGAAACATTGGTAATCGACAAATATGCCACCAGGTTTTGGTGGGTCGATTAACGACCTAACACTTACCCAATCTAACATAACTACAGTGGCGGTCCGTCCATAGTATGCAACTCATGCAGTGCATGACTTGGGGGTTGGATAGGTACAACTGTGCGGGAGGAGGAGGCACTGAGTGATATTCTGCCCTGATTTAGCTCATTTGTCCAGATTTTGAGCACAACATGAAAAATGAAACAGAACCATTCATCGCCTGCTGCCATTCCATGAATTCCTCACCCAGGCACGTCCAATGCTAAATGAACATGCATGCAGATACCGATGTTTGAGGGTGGCAGATCACGGTGACAAAGAGACAAACCAATTTTTGAGCCCGAATCTTGTCTTGGATTAATGGCTTTGTCTTTTGTTTGTGTTCTGTGCCCTGAAGCAGAGGTGTCGCGAGTGAAAAGGCAAAAAAGTTCTTTCGGAGAAGTTCATTTCGAGTGATCAGTTGAGTTTGATTGGTGTGCAGCTGCAGTATGTCCACCATGGAAACGGAAATCCAAGCTGTTCACAGTTGTCAGCGCTGTGACAATACAAGCTTAGCGGAACAAAAACTCTCGCTTGACCAATGTCTGAAAAGGGTGAAATTCAGCTGCAGATCTTTTGATGAAAAGAAAGGACGAGTCGAAAGCAAGGAAAACAAAATCTTGAGGTCAGGTCACACACGCCATTTATGCACGATCATGAATGAAAAGTGCAAGTGGTCAACTGGTTGTGAGATTGAGTCGAAAGTCTTTTGTTGGCCCTGTTTGTTGTTCAGCTGCGGCAAACCACTTGGAACTTCTAAGGACATGCCGATTTACCTCGCCAACTGAATAGTTATGCACGAAAAGACATCCATGCATTTGAATGCATTTCAGAACTTGGCCATGTTTGGAGCATTTCGAATTGAAACAACTCAGTGACCAATTCCGTCTGGATGTGTTGAAACACAATGAAAATGTTGCTCGGAACGGAGAAATTCTGAACAAATAAAGAAATAAATGCTCCTCATGTGATCACTTGCTCCTTCCCGGCATGAGCTTTTGGCTCGCGTGGTAAATTTGGCCTTCAGATCACCAATTCCTGCACCGAAAATGAACACTAAATTTCAAAGTTTCTTCAGCTTCTGGAGGGCTCCGACCCCCAGAGCCCCGCCAGGGGCTCTGCCCCTTGTAACCCCGCTGGGGCATAGCCCCAGACCCCAATTACTGGGTGGCTCCACCCACCAGACCCCCTGTCTGGGCTGCACCCAGATAATCCCCTCGATCACATACCTGCGCATGACCTCTTGCAAAACTCACCGCACGCCACTGCATAACTACCCAATCTAACATAATCAATTAACGGTCTGTTGGGCCGTTAATTGAGTCACCAAATCCGGTAGGCTGCATATTCATCGATAACCGAAACATTTATTAAATGTGTATCTCCATTTATTCGGGTGTGATTTGTGCAATGTAGCACAAAAATGTTCACAAAAAATGACTTTCACCACACTTTTTGTGTACAAAATGTTCGTTATTTGTTTGTGACACAACTATAAACTTAAATATTCCGAGAACACAAGTTTCCACGCAATCTACTTTCCAGCATTTCAAAATATTACGAGAAAACAAGTTTCCACGCAATCTACTTTCCAGCATTTCAAAATATTACGAGAAAACAAGTTTCCACGCAATCTACTTTCCAGCATTTCAAAATATTACGAGAAAACAAGTTTCCACGCAATCTACTTTCCAGCATTTCAAAATATTACGAGAAAACAAGTTTCCACGCAATCTACTTTCCAGCATTTCAAAATATTACGAGAAAACAAGTTTCCACGCAATCTACTTTCCAGCATTTCAAAATGTTACGAGAAAACAAGTTTCCACGCAATCTACTTTCCAGCATTTCAAAATATTACGAGAAAACAAGTTTCCACGCAATCTACTTTCCAGCATTTCAAAATATTACGAGAAAACAAGTTTCCACGCAATCTACTTTCCAGCATTTCAAAATATTACGAGAAACAAGTTTCCACGCAATCTACTTTCCAGCATTTCAAAATGTTACGAGAAAACAAGTTTCCACGCAATCTACTTTCCAGCATTTCAAAATGTTACGAGAAAACAAGTTTCCACGCAATCTACTTTCCAGCATTTCAAAATGTTACGAGAAAACAAGTTTCCACGCAATCTACTTTCCAGCATTTCAATCAGATCATCCTAAAACTAGACCTTGGGTCGTGATCCTTAGTTCAACATCTAAGGAGGTATGATGCCGTGAATGCAGCCTAACTTTCAGGGGGAGGGGTCAGAAAAATGCCTGATTTTTGGAATTAAAACTTTTTGTTCCCAATTGCCTATTTTATGCTGATTCAAGAGCATTTTGACCCCCACACCCCTTAACGGGGCATTATTGATCATATGAATGCAAAACGTTCCAGAAACAGTCTTCAGAGGAAGAAGAGATATGCATACTGCACATAGAAATGAATGTGAGCGAAAGACATACCGACAACAAAGCAGTTTATTGGTCCAGAAGGAGCTGCCACAGACCAGTCGGCCGCTTCACTCATTTGAGCAAACTTTGTTGAACCCTGAGTCAAGGAATTAATGAACATGTGTCACCTGTCCAGTTGCTGAATTTATATCAATCGAGAGAAGGCATGTCCGAACGTGTTTCAGAGACAGAGCTATCCAAAGGGAACAGAACCTTTGCAAGTTCGGTGTTATGAGTTGCTTTCCTGCTCTCTTGATTTTGTGATTCAATTCATCATGAACAGTGGTTAAGGAATTAATTAATGTACATGGAATTAATGTACAAGGAATTAATTAATGTACAGTGATTAATGTACTCCTTGGGTGTGTGTTTTACCCATTTTATCTGTTGCCAAAGATACTCTTTTCTTTCTTTTTACTCTTTCGCAGGCAATGGAAATAAATGTGCCAGGTTGTCACAAAGCTGAACAATGGTGTCAGTTTGTAATATCACCTTCTAAAGGGGATCATCAGTTACTGCAGCGTTGAGCTTTGTCAAAATAACAATTGCAATTTTTATAAGTACAAGTAAACTAATTCGCTTGACATTATTCAGAAAGAACGAGTAGTTTGCAGCATTTATGAGCATAGAGGTCTGCCGTTTTTGTCTTCACAGCTTGATTTGAATTGTGGGTAAATCATTTTTCTCTTGGACATTCAATTCAAAAAACGTTCATGATTATGTTACCCCATTTTGAATTAATCTATTCAATTATTTTCCAAAAAACGTTCATGATTATGTTACCCCATTTTGAATTAATTTATTCAATTATTTTCTTGACTGTGCGCCAATCAAGTTAATGATTAACCCCATTGCATATTCAATGTCAGGTTCATCCATCGCAGTACTTATGGCCATGCCACAACCAGTGTGTAATCAGGTTCATCAGGTCGCGACGACAGATTCAGCTAGCATGCGGATGGACGAAAAAAATACCACACCAAAGGAAAGCAAAACTGCAGGTCAGCCAAAAATTTTTGGGAGGCACATCAGGAGGAAATTAATGTACATTGTTGTTCCCTCCTTAAAACACCATTGGTTTTTCTCCAACCTAACATCTTCCAATGCAAATATCCAAGTTTTCAACTTGAGGCTGATTCGGCTTTCCTTTGGAATTCAAAACTCAAAGGGTGCAAGGTTCGAATTTCTAGTGAGCAAAACTTTGTCGGAATTGGTTGAATGAAAGGTGGCCATACCATACAACAGCTGTGCAAACCCCATTTTTGCCAAATGACCCACCATGTTGCAGAGGAAAAGAAAAATAGCATATTCTAATTTATTGACTGAAAGAGTCCCAAGAAAAACATCCACAAAAAGATGCAAAGCATCACGTTCTTCCATCAAGCACCTAGGCTTGTTTCACATGGCCTGTCGCAATTACCATTCCAATTGTTTCAGAACACATCACACCACGGAAGCATTCCCATCTTTGGTAGTGTGATGTTATTCCTGCAGACAAATCTCGAGGCAAGGCACGAACCAGACCAATTGATGGTTCGCTTGTTTAGCAGAGAAAAATGGGCATGTTCACAGATCGTGACACCCTTCAAAAAATGAGAATTTTAAACAGGCTCGGGGATTCAATGCTGCTTTACCAGTGGCAACTCACACTGGGTTCATTGTTGCCAGATCCTCGAGAGTTTCAAAAATCCTCGGAAGCAATTTTTGCTTCGTCCTAATGATGCACCTTTTGTCTCCACTGGATGTTTTTCTGAGCCAGCACAAAATAACAACTGCTGTTATGCAAGGTCACATGTTCAAAGCAGGTTGAATCACTGTCGATCGGAATTATTCAACATTTTCTGCTGCTGAATTTTTCAACATTTTCTGCATTTTCTTTGTTTGTTTTCAATGAAACGTCAGCAACCGCCTGTCCAGGGCTTTTGCCTCATATTGCAATCTCAATGTTATCCCAGGACAGTTTGGTGTACCCATGTGATCACTTCCTGGCTGGCATGGGCAAACTCTTGGGTTTGTGCTAGAATTGGACAAGTGCTTCAACAGGCTTGCATAAGGTTTTTCAGTGTGGCCAGAAAACAATGCTAGCCTTCTCCTGCAGTGCCTCAGCAGATTTTCACAATTTTTCCAGTGTAACATGCCATGTGGATAATGTTTCATCATTATTCAACACATTTTATCCTTACAAAGTCGATTCTTTTCTCTCCAAAAGATGGGTAAGGAAGGGATCTGCGCAATGCATCCGTCACTCAATCCATGGTTTTGTCACAATAACTTGTCTAGCACTAGTTTCAGCTGTGTATTTTCTCTTTTGTCAGAGTCTTTTCTTGCAAAAGCATTTTTTGTTGATGCCATTCAAACAAAATGCGTTGTTTTGTCCAGATTTCACTCGTTCTGAATGTTTTCGGTACGCACCTACTGTTGTTTCGTCGGATCAGGCATTTTCTTTGAATGTCAAAGTTGGAAATTCTGTCGGCGTCGTTTTGTGATGGGGTTGAAACAAATTGTCAACACGTTGTGCAATCTGCTCCCAGCGTTTTCTTTTCAATGCAGAACAACTACTGCAGCCGGTAGAGTGGAGCTTGGCACACCAAATTCAGAATTATCATTGGATGCACAGTTCAGTATAGAATGGTTCTCCGTGGAAAACCATTACTTGGCAAACAACACGTTTTGCCAACTTTCAAATTGCCATCAGAGTATCAGACATGCATAACGATGCTCAATGGTGACATGGGAGCACAGTTTTTCGAATTGCCTTTTGCTGTGATAAGGTGGAGTTTCAACTGCATCAAAACACCCAACTCCGATAAAACTGGTTGGGTTGGGCACCAGATTGTTTGATCACATCTTGAATTGCTTGCTGGAGAATCCTGATCTCCATCCTCAGAAGAGAAAATGATCCCCATTCTCAGAAGAGAAAATGATCCCCATCCTCAGAAGAGAAAATGATCCCCATCCTCAGAAGAGAAAATGATCCCCATCCTCAGAAGAGAACTGATCCCCATCCTCAGAAGAGACAATGATCCCCCATCCTCAGAATTAGACACTGATTCCCAACCTCAGAAGAGATACTGATCCCCATTCTCAGAATATACAAGATACCCATCCTCAGTAGAGATCCCCATCCCCAGATGAGACAATGATCCCAACCTCAGATTGAGACACTGATCCCCATCCTCAGAAGAGAAAATAATCCCCATCCTCAGAAGATAACCTGATCCCCATCCTCAGAAGAGAACTGATCCCCATCCTCAGAAGAGAACTGATCCCCATCCTCAGAAGAGAAAATGATCCCCATCCTCAGAAGAGAACTGATCCCCATCCTCAGAAGAGACAATGATCCCCATCCTCAGAATTAGACACTGATTCCCAACCTCAGAAGAGATACTGATCCCCATTCTCAGAATATACAAGATACCCATCCTCAGTAGAGATCTCCATCCTCAGAGGAGACAATAATCCCATCCTCAGATGAGACACTGATCCCCATCCTCAGAAGAGACAATGATCCCCATCCTCAGAATTAGACACTGATTCCCAACCTCAGAAGAGATACTGATCCCCATTCTCAGAATATACAATGATACTCATCCGCAGCAGAGACAATGATCCCCATCCTCAGAGGAGACAATAATGCCCATCCTCAGAGGAGACAATAATGCCCATCCTCAGATGAGACACTGATCCCCATCCTCAGAAGAGACAATGATCCCCATCCTCAGAAGAGACACTGATCTCCATCCTCAGAATTAGACGCCGATTCCCAACCTCAGAAGAGACACTGATCCCCATCCTCAGAAGAGACACTGATCCCCATCCTCAGAAGAAAAAAATAATCCCCATTCTCAGAATAGACGCTGATCCCTATCCTCAGAAGAGGCCCTTATCCCCATCCTCAGACGATACAATGAACCCCATCCTCAGAAGAAACGATGATGCCCATCCTCAAAGAGACACTGATCCCAAACCTCAGTATGGAACAGAAATTACCTCGGATGGTGGTGCGATGTTCCTGGCATGTGAACGGGATTATAAACACGGGAGAAAATGACAAACTGTCCCATCATGAGCCATTTCAGAATAGTGACTGAAGACCTACACAAGCTAACTCACCAATTTTTCCAGTTTTGGTTCGCACCATCTTGAATGTTATGCTTTAGTGTACTCTTGGAATTTTTTATGCCAGAAAGGTGTTATTTGTCACCCAGAATGGAAAAATGTCTTCTTTAAACGTCGGGATGTTACATAGCTTTTCCCTCAGCACTCTGAAAATGGTGAAAAGGAATTGTCACCGCCAAAATGAAATCAGCCATTTCAACCATCTTTTGTGATTTCTTTATCATTTCAGTCAATTGAAAGGCAATTCTGGCAATTGTGAATGGGCGATTTTCCACGAAATTCATTGATTTCCACGAAATATCTCCTTTTTCACGATATACATGCAAAAACGTCGTGTTTTTCCTTTTTTAATTAAGTGGCAAGCATTGTGCACAAAAACATTTGTAAAATAAAGCTTTCTTGTGCTCTTTTCTCAGTCTCTTCTTCAGTTTTTTGCATCATCTTTCCAATGTATTGTTCCCATAAAATTCAAAGCAATCATGTTGTAAAAATGACTGAAAATGCATTTTTGACAAGGTCTAGCCTTTTCATTTCCACCGCCAAAAAACGAAATTTTTTGACTTTTGAGCGAAATTTTCCAAAATTTATCACCATTTTAAACGTGCTCTACTCATCTGCCTCTCAATTACTGCAATCATGTTTCCACATACAAAACACCTTCTCGCAGGCGAAAAATTTTGACTCGCTGAATTTTCATGAAATTTAGACCCTATTTCATGTTGAAGGAAAAAATTGCGCACAACACCGTGGGCAGCGCTTCAAAATTTCGCCATGACCCCCCACATGTGCACCAAAAACTATCTCAAACCATTTAGAAATGTCTATTTTAGAAATTTGGCTGGGGCCATCTTTTAAGGTAGGTAGGAGTAGCACCCTAAAAGATGAAAATGAAAACACCTTCAAATTTTTTACATTGCAAAAAGCTTTCCACTCAACTGACCATTTTGGTCTTCATTTCGTGCAAATCAGATGAAGACAGACCGAGCTATGCTTGACCGAAGATCCGAAGCGCCACACTGTTTTCGATTGATTTAATTTTAAGCCTCAAGGTGAAACGCGCTTTTCTCGTTACAGCATTCTTCGACCTGTGCCTTTTGTCGTTGTTTTTTCCGAAACCACGTTTTCAACCTATTTGGCACAAAATTCCAGTAATTTGGTCCGAATGAGCTGAATTTGTTTACCAGTCCTCCCGACACACCCTGGGCAATTTTTGGACTAGACTTCACAAAATCCTCGTTTTTTAAAACCTCATTGTAAAAATTGTCTCCCTTCATTACAAGGAAAAGACATAATGAAGCCAGTTTTCGTTCGTAACTTACAAGAATAAATTTGCTACGTTTCGGTCCCACGAACGTGGACCTTTATCAAGCGGTGTTGGTATCGCACACTCCCTTCATTGTGTGTCTGAATTTTACAAATGTGAAAATATCAGAAATCGATGATTCTATTGTTCTGCCCTGATTTTAGACGCTCCTCTGCAGAGTATCCGTAACAAATTTCTGCCTGATATGAAAACTCTTTTAGTTTTATTCATTTCCATTGCTCATATGTGGTCCATTTTTATGCAAACACCTGCACAGGAAAAAATGTTCAAAGCCATTCTTGCATTTTTACTACAGAGATGCAGTGGACAATGGTGGAGCTTCCTCAATGAAAGTTAGGCAGTCGAATTGGGGAACGACCTGTGGAGTAAAAAATGTCCATATTTTTTGGAACCTTTATTCAATTAATTAATAATCTTGGTCATACAAGGGGCATACAATACAGAAGAGATATTAAAAAAAACATGGTTAAAAGCACTTATCACCTATTCAGACCCAAATGAAGTACCAGCAAACAAAAGGAAAATATTATTTTATGAACAATCAAAGCAAATCAAATCAAAAAATCAAGTCAGTATTGAGACAACAAAAAATTAATTCAAACAGTAAAAATGCAGCAAAACAAAAACAAGGTGGAACAAAAAGAATAATCACGCGTGTTGTTTCGTTTTTGGGTCGCAGGTTTTTATGCAGACGACAGCAGAGTAAAGATGACAGCATCGGCGAAACACGGCATGGGTGCGGATGACACCCAATTTTGATGTAAATTCTGAGCCAAACTACCGCGAAAAATGCTCGTCAAAAGGGCTAAATTTCAGTTGGGACAAAACCCCAGAGACAGGTATGGTTTCTCAATAATCTAATAAACGGCCAAGTCACACTGATTTTCTCATTCTTAAAATTGTGCCATCGTGCTCCCCACCTCAGTTTCTCTTTCATCTGGACAACGGTCATTGCTTGAATACCTTCCAGGTCATTACAGGAGAGAGATTGAGTTGCAGACACGACCGAAAAAAAAGTCCGCCAACATCCACATATGCCAGGACTGTGACTTTTGCCTCACCCTGCATTTTCTGGATGGCATGTCATGTCATAACAATGTTCAACAATTGTGTGGGAGTAAACTCAAAAAAGAAAATAAGAAAGGAATGTAGTTTGGCCTTTTGCAGCTGCAATGTTAGGGTTGTGCGTTTTGTGCCCCGATCTAGAGTCCCTCCCAGTTCATTTGGACTGGTTGGCACATCGCAACGACATGCCTTTCAGAACTGACTTCTGTCTATGTTGGTCCCAGCCTGAATGCACAACCTAACTGCTCTGTGGGACCCAAGAACTGAGAAGGTGAGACAAGCTGCAAGAGTGCAGGCACAATCATGGCCAAAATCTGCCCTTGCCCTTTTCATGACCATTGCCCTTTTTATGACCATGTCACACTGACGTGTCAAAAGCTGCATTTACCAGGAGTAAGTAATTTTCGTTCCAGTTGAGTGTAACAAGGATAGCGACAATTACGTAGCAACAATTCTTGCCAAGCAAGCAATTACTCATACAACTCGATGCTACTCTTAAAATAATTACAATTCATTCAGTTCAAGTGGAGTCCAAGAAAGAGACCTGCCAACTGGCCATCAGGATAGATCAAGAATGAAAGCACGCATGTAACAACACAACAGTTCAAAAAAGAGCAAGGAAGGAATACCAACAAAGAAACTGAACTACAAAAAAAAAAAACACCCCATCCAAGAAGTGACTAAACATCCAAATTTAAGTATACACTATTATATTATTCTGATTTGTTTTGTCTGTTCGTTCGTTTTTCGAACATCACAACTGCTGTGAACAACAATGTCGGCAGGTTGAAAATGGAAAAACAACACCAAACAGAAAAGCTATCTTGGATTTCAAATTAAACAAACTGGAATACTTTACAGCGAGAAGCAAAGAAGTATACTTTGGTAAAGTAAGGATGTCAAATTTCATGTGATGCTGATGGATGACACAATGACGTAACTTTTTCTGTTTACGTTTTACAGTCCTCCCACTGCACAATTACATCGTCTCACATATGTATTTACAAAGATCATTCCTGAATCCAACTTTGATCGATGCACAAAGTGACGATCGGATCGAAACGACGAGACAAAAATACAGCAGCGAATCAACAAAAACAGAACCAGAATCTCGAATGTACAAAACAATATAACCCTGTCCAGTCAAAGACCTTACTTTCAGCATTTTATTTCTTCCACAAGGATAATAATGAAAGGCTTTTCCGATCGGGGAATCCTCAATGCTTGGAAGGTTGAATGCCGAGCTATGCAAAAACTCATACGCGTACATTCCCACTTGAGTGTTGCCTCCATTGTTGAGTTTGAGAAATAAAAATGACATCTTGCAACAAAGGTTAAATTAAAAATATAATTTATTGATGTTTTTTAAAATTTCATTGTTGCCCCGTTTGATTATCTGCACAATGCAATGCAGTCGGAACAATTCAATAGAAATGGATTGCATGAACTTGACGGATAGCTGGCATTTTTGGTAATTCAGCCGACTGAAAAAATGTGGGTGTTGCATGACGGTGAGAACATGGGCATGTTAGCTGATCGCACACAGGTCAAATGACTAGGCCATGGTCACACAAGGCATCAATGAAAGAATGCGAACTAGGAAAAGCTCTGGTTAGATGACCACATTCCAATTGTCCCAGCTTAAACTGAAGAGCTAATTTGGTGGAATGATTTCTACTAGGGTTTCCATAGATTTTGAAAATTCATTTTTAAGGGTATCTTAAGATTTCCATTGACAGAAAGCAGTACCTATGATCACCCCTATGGTATGGCCGTATGCCATAAAAGTCGAATCTAGGTTGGCACCCCCAGCAGGATTGAGCTCCTGGCAAAGGGGTTTGGGAGACAGAGTCCCTCAAAGCACAGAGCTATCTTATCTTTTTAGAACAGGTCCTCAGAATGCGACCAGATGACAATTTTCAACAGTTTTGCAAAAAAATCATCAAATTCTAGATTGCTTTTTTTAAGGTTTTAAGGTCATATTTGGAAATGAAGGTTTTTTCCAGTCTTCAACGTTCGACTGGAATCTCCGCCATGTTCTCCCTTTACATTGCGTTGGGACGGATGCTTCGGTCTCATACCCTAGCTTCTGAGCTGACTTCCGTGTGAGTGACAGTGGGAAAAAACTTTTTTGATGGGCAATCTGGTCGAATATTTCTGAACCAACCAGTGAGTCTTTCCAGTAATTTAGGCGGACAACAACAAGCATTGGGATTCCGTGATTACTTCAGGACTAGCAAAGAGACAAGAGAGCTGAAACAAGGATATTGAGGAATGATTCCTCGAAACAAAGACAGAGTGGTCAGGAAGCACTTGAGAATTACGACATGTAATTTGGCCAAACAAAAAAAGCAATCAGTTTGAAATTAGAAGTGGATAACATATTTTTTTTTCCTAACAAATCCTATTACGACACAAGATTAACATTCCTTTATTATATATACATACACCATTTTTTGTACTTGTAGATTGTTTTATAAACTTGGAATATGAAATATGTAGGAGTTATATGGCGTCGGCACAAACTAGATTCACAACAACCGATCCATGTTTTTGATTTTGAGTCAAACTCGGGCAGCAAGAGAAGATCTCGGTGGATGTCTGAAAAATTAGGATTACAATGCGACAAAGCAACACAAAACTTTTGAGTGAAATTGCAGGCAATAAACCACAAATGTAATCATCATGACGGAAATGCGATAAAGAGAAGGATAAAACCAGTTTAAAAAACTGGGACCTGAGAGAAAGATGATGCTAGGGGTTCCCACACACTTATGCCAAAATGACCAGGAAGTATTTCTTGAAAGCTGCAAAAGCAACTTCAGTCCTTTTGAGCAGTCATTCTGATGATTAGCTTGGGAAATGACTTACACCATAAGGTAAGCGTACCCCTGGATTTTGGCCCAAATCACAAAAATTGACTTTTTTACTTCGTTTTCTCCATTTTCCATTCTCCCAGTTTCAAAAGAAAGAGTTCTTGAAAATGTTTGAGGTCGCATCACATTTGACAAAGTTATGATTACAGTTCGTTCAAAGCTGGGTAGTATGTCGCACGGACAGTAATCAATTCCGGCATTCAAACAAGAAGGGTTGTAACCTCACTGCTGTTTTTCCGTGAGTTGGCTTTTCATTGCTTTGCATGCCTTCAAATTGGGTTGATTCTGCCAATTTTTGATATCTTTTGAAGGTGAAATTTTGGCCAGTTTTAGGAGAGATGTGTGGAGTGGAATGACAGCAGAACTTTGTCATATCAAAGCAAATTTCAATTTGGCATGCCCATCGCCGAACGTCGAAGTACAATTTAAATCACATGTAATTTTGACACCAAAAAGATACCATAATTCTTAGCTGTCATATTGTTTCCTGTCTAGTTGATAATCTCTAAGCAAAACTTCAACTTCATATGCCCAGCGAATTCCATGCTGCACCAATTTAAGGAAATGTTACCATAATTTGACCATTTGCGACCTTGCGGGAGAACAGAGTCACAGGGCAAACTTATTGGGGTAGGGCCATTTTTTAAGATAAGTGTTACACGGTTACACCACAAGAGAACCTCAAAACTTCAGTGGTACGCTCTCCGTAATGGAGTTTTTGACGTGGATTTTCTGCATTTGAGCATAATCTACTCCCCCATGTTAGAATGAAATGCATGAAAAGCAAATAAGATGAGAATTAAATTGCTCACAACTCTGTCTTTCGCGAAAAAACTTTTAAATGGAATGGCATTCTGAGATAAAGGAACAAAATTGCAATTTTCCATGGCTGGGATCCAGACGTTCCCCCTGATGCAGGTTTTATAATGAAAACAACTCTTACAAACCAAGAGCTTCGGTGTCTACGAAGAAAAAAAAAACACCTGCAGAATCAAACCCAAAGTCCATACATTCCTGAGAATGTCTTCTTGAATGTTTGGTGAGGAATCTCCCGATTTCTTAATAAACTTTGACCCAAAATTTTCAACACCTCTAGATGGAGAGAGGCTCAATTTGAGAACACCCAGCAAGAATTCAATTACGCATAGCAGATTCTTAGTCACACTTGACATGACATTTTCACTCTTCCAATTTTACCGAGAACAACATGCAGCAGTCGATGTGCCAAGAACAATAAGTAAGCAGCCATGTTTTTCACCAATGACCACTCGTCAGTTGACAAAAAAGGCCATAAAGAGATAGGTAGGAATCAAGGAGATTAAGAAAGACGATCTGCTTAAAATTACCAACAAGATACAGAAAGAAAAACGAACAAAAGAACAGAAAAGGGCCGGAAGAAGATGGTTTAGTCTTTTTTGCGATCCAAACCAGAAAGCCGAAGAAATACACATGGCAGTCGGAGCATTTCATCAACAAAGATCGCAGGATACATATGCACAGAGTGGGCCAAAAGTGAAATATTATTTTTAGGTGTGGACCACTTCCAGACAGATTTTTTGTTGCACTTTTTGCTTTTTAAACATTTCTAGGCAGTCCGGATGTGTTAGATGTTTTTGCTAAAATAAATCACGGTAAAAACAAATGAGCATCGGCTGCCACAGCACGCTAATTTATATGCCATAAAAAGCAATCCACCCAAATTTAACCGACGACATTGTAAAAGGAAAGCCGCAAAGTCCGATCCATTCAGTTGTTGAGAGCACACATTTCACCCTCCTGGAGTGAACGAAATCAGGTAAACTCGACAAAACGCATGGAGAGGACGCATCTGCATTCCTGGAGAAGTCACCAGAATGCAAGCTGTCGTTTTTCGTTTATAATCAAAGGTTATCTGATCTGCTCATCGGTGAGGTCATTCTGAAATTGGCCAATAGCTGACCACAGCGGTGGAAAAAAAGAAGAAAACACCATGAATCAACTGCATCATTTCCAAAATGGCAAATTTGTCCCAATAATGTGATGAATTTCTTTTGCCTGGCATCAGTAAAAAGCAGTTTTTTTTTCATGGATAAAAACTTGTCTAAAATAACTTATACTCGTACAATCAGGAGAAATGCAATGAAAAGCAAAACTTCAACCATCAGTTTTTGGCCCACACTGTTTTGTCTAAATGGGTCGGAACAAATGAATTCGGATTGATAATTGCCACCAACTCAACGGAGAATTAATGCTTGGCAAGTGATGATGGCGCGGCAATTAGATGAGAATTAAATTGTGATTTTAAAATTAAATTTAATTTTAATTGTTAAAGCAGATCTTCGAAACGCATTTCAAACAAGTAATGAGCCTGAACCCAAAAAATAAGCTTAATTAATCGCAAAAATAAACAAAACAAAAATACTGGAAAACACGGAAACTAAATGATCAACAATGGCATCTTAAACTCGAATAATAATCATAAAACTTAAAATTGCAAATTTTTATCGGTTCGACAAAGATAAAATATAGGTAATGAGGAATAATTATCTTTAGTCATAAGTAAGATTTTTAAAGAAAAATAAAGGCAGGATGACAGCAAAAATGACAAACGCTACAAAATCAAGTCTTCCAAGCACGCCTACGATATCCTATCCCTGTTCAAATGGTATCTAAAAATGTCAAAACTAGCGACATCACCGAATGGCCAAACATATCGAAAGACAAATGTCAAGAATACACAGAAGATCTTAACAGCGTAGAGGCACACGTTTACACAGCATTCCACAACGCAAGCAAACTTCAAAAATTACACAACGGTGAAAATTGATCTAGGTTTATTATTGTTGACGTTAGATCAATGTTGAAAATCAACAAAATACGAAATCACTCATTTGCACACGTTTGACATTTTTCTGCAGTTGATTAATATGCTCGTCAATGAAAAAATTCATCACAAATTCGACAGATTATGTTGGATTATCATTCAGTGTAATTTACGAACACGTCAGTTAAATGAACATTTGCCGGGATAACCCGGCCAAAACGACAGCGAGATACGACACGAGTACAAAAAGTGAATAGCTTTTGAAACTAATTCAGATATGCATGCACCAATCTTCACAATTCGATTAACAAACACGTTTGATCATTTGGTTGAATAGCTGCTTCAAGGTGGTCCAGAAATACCATGAATAACAAACACATATGCACTCGCTACTAGGTACCAGATGTCGATAAACACTGAAGCCCGAGGAAGCACCGACGCACTGCCCCGAAACTGAAGGCAGCTCCGTCGAATCGAATTTGATATCGAGCAAGCGTAATTTCATTTGGCAACTGTTCATTCGCGAGTGTGACAATCAACTCCGGTTAACCAGCTGAAACAAAATGCCCACGTGATTTTAGAAATGAAAAAGAAACAAATATCATGTCACGAACCTAATGATGCGACCACAACTAAAAGCCAGGCCAAAATGTGCACAACTGTGAAGTGTAAGACCTTGCAAAGAAATGGTAACAAAAAACAAAAACACGCTTCAGAATTTGAATGCTCAAGCTCGTGCAAATCACAATAAATATTTGAGCAGCTTCAATTCAGAGAATGAAACAAGACTGAAACACAGGAGACAGATGGATTACATTGTGGTGTTAGTTTTCATCGTCTGCTATTTCCGTTTCATTCAATTATCCCCTTGACTGACTGGTGTTATTAGTTGGAGTCCAACTGACAACAATTACCAAAATGCCCAGGCCAAACTTGCATCAAAGACAAACCCAAGTCCCAGTTTTGCATGTTTCAATCGCATGTTGACCACAAAAATGTGAACATAAAACAGCTCTCGATTGTTTTTCCCTCCTAGCCCTGTCTCCTGCAACATTTTCTTATCTAGTTTGCCATTTGACTCTTCACTGCGCATCATGGCAGCAGCACGGCACCGGCATCGGAACAACCATTCCGAATTTACTGCTGGAACTAAATTAGCTGCCCAAAAATGCACATATTTCCAGCCAAAAGATGATGTCTCGAACAACGGAGCAAATTTACGCATCAACATGCCGAGGAATATTTGTTTAGGTTGCACACCAATGTTAATCACTTTTGTGATATCTTTGGGTGCTGGCAGACGAAAATGTGTAGTTTACTTTTCACGCAAACAAATCTGGTTGAGCCAAGAATTTTCGGGAACATCGCAAAATCATGTGCATGCACATAGTTTTGTTTGGGCCATCAGCCTTGCCGAAAATCTGGGGTAGGTGGCATCTTTTTGTCAGATTTCAGGCAAAACCAGCAGTTGGCATCAATTCTCGGCAAGTCAAAATAGCCAAAACTCAACAAAATAGCAATTGTTAACTCTGCTTCATCCAACTTCCTTTTTACATCAGAAGAACCTTTTTGCAACGTATCGTTGAGCACGACGTGAAGTAGATCTGATCAGCATCCAAAAACATCAACAAACACCCTGAAGCTGCAGCAAATGAAATAACACCAGGTATACATGAAACGTAGCAAGCAATTATTAGGTCGTATCACAATTTTGCAAGGCTTCACACGATATTGGTCTGACTTAACAAACTGCAATGAAAGTAGAATGCCCACTGGCTCAGCTTGCTTTTTTGAGAGGGGAGAATCATTGCAGGAATGGGGAACACCAACTTTTAGTTTTTTTTTTTGTAGCATACCCCGTCGTAAGTAGTTCCGTGATTCAATTTGATCCGGGTCAAATTCATGCCAAATGAGCAATGCTAACATACAATTTTTCAAAACTTCTTCCCAATCTGAGGATCAAAGTTGATCACTGCCAAAAGCTCCGACAGTGGTGAGATCCCAAGTTAATGACACAAAGTTTCGTTGCAAATTCATGCACATGCCCAAAATTTTTGTAAGCATTTTGCCTCTACCTTGTCACCTCTAAAAAACTAAGAGACAGGGGTAAAATTATTCCCGCAGCACAATTTACACCAGAGCTTCCTACTCCGTGCTGTGTTAACTGCTGTGATGTAATTTGACCTGGATCAAACTTTAGCACTAACTTTGAACAGGGGACAGAGTCACAGAAAAAAGACTAAACTTTTTTGTAAATAACACTTTTATGTGGCAAACAATTTGCCGGGAAGCAATCCAAGAGTGTCATCAACTGGGAAAAACCAAGAATTAGACCAGGCCAAGTTAGATTTTTCAAAAAATAAGTTTTTGGCGTCACCAAATCAGGAAATATTTTCTCATATTTTTTGTGGACTGGGTTTTTTCGAAATTGCAACCGGAACATGGTATGCCAATGTAGAATTGGAGTGGGCCATCACTCCTTTGTTGGCCTTCTCCAATTCCGGAGTTTGAGCTTTGGGACTAGGCCTACTTTAATCTTTGCACAATGCAGATTCCACAACAGATTACGAGAAGGCCGACAAAATAGAGCTAACCTAGTCCAATTCCATGTCGTGCATGTCAAAAGTATGGTCCGTTTGTCCGCTGCGTGAAAATTGCTGGTGCGTGTTTTGGCTCAAATTGTGCTCGCTTCTTCCTTATTGGTCTCTGCAAAAATGGTTTGTGGATTGTGCCTGGAGCATGACTCTCCTTATGTCAATTAATGGTTGTTTTTTGCCTCATTCGGATTCTTGGCACACATCATGGGCCTGACTTAGCAAAGATGAGATGGTCACTTAGAATTCAGTGCACAGCATTGGTTGGAATTGTTGGCAGCTCTGTCGAGACTACGACCTTTCATGTTCTTTCTCATGACCAGGTGCTCAATTCGAATGACAATTTCTTCGATCGATGATGACGTCTGGGAGCAACTTCATTCGTGGTCATTTGGGGCTAGAATGCCCCCTTAAATTCACACAACTGCTTCCAATCAGTGCAGTCAGCAAGCACATCATCACCGCAACCTGTCCAAGGCGTCATGTTTTCGGCAGTGAAAGTCCAATGATTGCTGCTTATTTCTCTTCAACTGAAAAAAAAATGAATCCAAAGCAGTTTGACACACACTAAAAGTGAAACAGTCATCACGTGAAAGTGAGTAGAGCCCACAAACCATACTTTGCGGAAACGCACATAAAAACACAAATAATTATTTGGCCAAGAAACATTCGAGCTGTTTTCCACAGCATGCAAACGGACGTATTTTTCAGATTTGACATGTCCGTCCTTCGCAGATTGCACATTTTCCGAATCGTGCAGTCATCAATTTCCCGCAAAGTGAATAAGGAGACTTGGCCATCTCCAATTCTTGATCCAACTGTTCTTTCAGTCGACCTAGTTAACAACAGTGATGGACCACTTTTAAAAATTCCCTGATTTCATTTTGGCACAAGTCGATATGTAGCATGAGACATTTTTGCTTCTGAAACTGACAAAGCTCTTCCTTCAGTGTCCCATTGTGAAGTTGGAAGCGGAAGCCACAGAAATGAAAAGCAACAGCAAAAATGGCAAGCATATTTTCAGTATTTTAGGTGTATTTTCATAAATTTTCCGTCTATGTGACCACTTTATACCACAGTTCCGTGGGGAACCAACACATTGTTCTGCCATGATTTCCAATCCAGATATCATTGCTGCCAGCAAATATTTCGATGGAAGTCAACAAAACCTGTCCTTTGCCAAGCCTCATTTCCACATAAGCCCCATCTCCCTTAAAACTGAGTTTCACAGAGATAATTTGAATGACACCTGCAAAGAAATATGTCTTGTAAAATGCAGTTAACATTTTGTCCCCCCTCTCCAGTTAACCAAGCCAGGAGCATAGAGATGCGTGAACATGTACAGGTGCCAGAATGGTGCAAACAATGCCAGATGTCTAGAAAAATGCCAACGAATAGAAATGCTAAACACAAAAATTGTGATGTCAGGAATCTGCAGGCCAGGATTCAGAAATGACCCGTCAGCAAACCGTTCGAATCAAGACACAATTAGAGTTTTATGCAACTATGAGACCGGCATCAAAAGCATCAGAGGCTCAAACAAATCGTAGGAACTACACACAGCATCATTGTTGTAAGTTAAATCACCGCTGAACAACTTGACGAACGACAACTGGAATTCGTCCTTTTGAAACTGAGTGGTCCACATGATATCATAATTTAGTTAGCGAGTAAATATGGAGAAGAGAGATACAATTGAGATGTCGTTGTTTGAAGTTTAATTTACAATGATTTAGAAAAAAAGTATGTTCGCAAGCCAACATGAAAGGCTGAACGTAATCTTCTCACAATACCAGCACCTGGTGAAACCGTAAGAACCACCAAAGACAACCCACCAAAGACAAGAGTTTGTTCTTTGCCAACAGAAATGCACTCTTGCCAAGCGTTGCATGGGTGGTATGGCGCAGTAGTAACTGACCAGGAAGCCAATTACTGCAACACAAAACCGTCAAGTCGATTCTATTATTTTTCCATCTGAAGATTATTATGCGGAAAAACACTACGTTTCGTATTTATCACTGCTCCCTCTTCTGATGCCTAACTGAAATGAGTTCGTTTTCTTCACGTACCAGAGGAAGAAGTGTAACCCCAAAATGTAGCATCAATTCACAGATCTTGAGCAAGTAAAGTGACATGCCTGTGCTTCATAAAATAGCTGACCTGCCAGTTAGTATTCCGTGACGTCTTGTCACCTGACACCTGCATAAGAACACCTTCCGTCTATGAGTGATAAAACTCGGTAGAAAGAATAAAGCTGACGATCACAGACGACTTTTTGTCGCCAACAGCTCCAGTGGAACACCGCTCCAACATTCACAACAAAACATGGTGATTCGAAAAAGCCTGAATCTCTCAAGAGGGTGGAGATGTGCAAACTTGAAAAAAAATATTTGGGACGGTTGCATTATTTGTGGAATAGCTTGACCTGAAAGATTCTGCATCTGGAGTATGCACCAATCCAATTTCTTTTTGATCATTCTGATTTTCCAGCTGCACCTGATCATGTATTGAGAATCAACATGCGGTGACACTTGTGCTGAATGCAATTACTGGAAGATTTAAAAATGCTTTTTCTCAACTTTATTTTAACTGGATTCGCATTTTCAACAATTTCTGAACTGTCAACATGCAACATGATTTGCCCCATGTGCAACAAAACCCATTCTGAAGCCATTAGCCCTCCTTTTACCAAGGTGTGGTCCAGTGGAAAAAATGACTTCTCAAACAACATCTTGCAAAATGAACTGCCACCAAGTTAGCCCACCTAAGTGTTCCTCGCACATGGATCTAGGAAGCTGGAGATGCAGTGGGCAGCCAGCTTCGAGGATGTGCATATTGAGTTACAGATAAGTGGTCCAGTGGACCTTCCTTTGGCAAGGTGTGGTTGGTACCACCGTTAACCAAGGGTGGTCCACTGGACCACAAACATTCCAAGATATGATCTAGAGGTCAATTCCACGTTTTTATTCCTTGTACTTTTTGGTCAACAGTCAACATGTCTGTTGTCAAAGAAACCTTTCCTGACATTCATTCGGCAAAATTGTTAACCGAAGGTCACCGTTTAACCCTTCGTTTTCCAAGGTGTGGTCCACAGACAAGTGGTAAATGTGGAATGGTCCTCTGGATCATATCTTTGGAATGTTTGTGGTCCATTGGGCCACCCTTGGTTAACGGCAGTACCAACCACACCTTGGTAAAGTAAGGGTTAGTAACTTTGAACATTTGAGCGAACGCCAAAATTGGAATTTGTTCAACTTCGTTTTTTTCCAAAGAACATTTTGCAAGAAGTTTGTCATTTGCTGAAAACCTTTTCCATCATTTTTTAGAGAACGGTTTTGCCACAAAAAGAATATGAAAAATCAGCAATTGGCACTGTTATCCACGAGTCAGCTATTTGCCCTTTATGATGGAAAATCTTAGGAGAATCGAAAAAAAAAAACTTGGGAAAAGTGGGTCAGGCTTTTCGAATCACCCTGCACAAAGCAGCCGAAATCGCCAAACTCCACGCACGCAGACCAGTGATTGAGAACTTTGCACTTCACAGGGCTTCCAAGAGTTGGCTGGCTCAATACAAATGTCAAATTATGTTCAGCAATTGAGTAATTATGTACTAAACAAACACTAGAACAAACAAAAAATGAACATCACACTATTTTCAATATCATATTGTTAATGGAGACATGGTGCATATGCGAATTAATGATTATTTTCAAACAATCACACACAAGAGAGAGAGACAGAGAGAGGCCATTGAATTGAGTTGTTTGCATCACAAGTCAATTTGCCACAGCACAACCTTGGTTAAGTGATGACAAGTTTTTGAGAACAAAGCGACATGGTGCAACATTTACGAAACGCTACCCGATCAACCAAGTTCAAAAGGAAACAAAATCTATTTTTTTTTTGGCAAATTTAAGAGGAAGACAGTAGGGAAACGGAAATAAAATTGTGCAGAATCACCAGAAATGAAGCATTATAAAATGAAGAATTAGGCACAGCAGGAACTCGGAAATCCTTTTTTTCAAAACTTTTGATGTGCAAGAACCACAAGTGCATGGATGAGGGAGCACCCGGTATGCATCCATTTTCCACATCTGTGTTTGACATGATCCGGAGAACCACGTGCAACCCAGACAAGGAGATGCATGCATCAAACTGGCACCAATATCAATTGCAACCTCAACGTCAACCAACTGCAGAAGCAAGGGGCCAACAATCTTTCCAAGCGTTCACCAATTGCTGCAGTTCGGGACCACAAATCTTTCCAACTGTGTCCGAATTGCAGAAGTTGGGAACCACCAATCCTTTCAGGATGTAACTCACAAGGCGTGCAGCAGATCTGGACATGCCTGCTCCTGCCATCATCCTCGGAAAGTCACCAACTGGGTGAAACATAATTCTATCCGCAGGAAATCCCACAAAGCTCTACCGCACATCGGCTCCCAAAACTGTCAAAAATGCAGCAAATTATAACTTTCCGTAGGTGAAAGTGAAAACCTGTAAACGCTTAGCAAACTGTATGTTTTCTTACAACCAAGGGCAGCGCAACTAGAGCAAAATCAGAACTCTGATATGACTGATATCGAGGGAATGACAACAATTAGGATTCACCTGGTTTGGAATGAGTATTGTCTTTTAGTTAGAAAGCCAACAGTGCCCATTCAGAACTTGTAAAATCTCACGTCGTCATCCACAGGGTTCCCAGGAATTTTACGAATTCGTTTGTTCGGTTTTTCAGGTTTTCAAGTCTTTTCAAAACAATGTCAAGTTTTTACTAGGCTTTCAAGCCTTGTGAATGCTATCTTAGCAATGAATTCCACACCCACAAAACACTCCTCTGGTAATAAGGCCACAAGAGCTGGGTTGGAGTGACATCCCCAATGGGGTTCTAAGGAGCCAGTCACCTTGCTTGGGATTTGGAAGCCAGAGTCCCCAAAATCCAGAGGTTTCTTACTATCAAGAACAGGTTCCAAGAATTCTCGCACCACAATTATCAAAACCAAAAAAGGCTTTTTCAATGTTTCCAGGTCCATCTTTGGAGGTGAAACTCTTTTCCGAGTTTCTATGTTCGTCTGGGAACCCTGGCTGAATTGGGATCTGCTTATTCGGTTATTTTAATTCTGGGATCAACTGAAAACCATCATCCTATCGAACACTAGAGATCATCCATGGAGTGTCTAAAGCTTGTCTGTTCCAATGACAGTACTGCCATGGCACAGCAACGTGAATTAGTTTCAAATGCCGTATTGATATGAAGTGTAAATCACCCGGAAAATAATATGATTCCGACATTACCTTTCGTCACGTTAAATTTATGCCAAAGCTGGAATTAACACGGGAGACATGTTAACTTTGATCTCGAACTTTGGTCAAATGACCATTTGCTTTTTTCTTTTATGTGGACCAAAAACTGTTCCGGTGTATTTTGCCACATTTTTTGGATATCACATTCTGGTTTCACACCCAGAGACCTCAAAAGAATCAATCCAGTTCCGTTTTGTAAAAGCAGTGGGCATAATTATTTTCCTTTGTTTGATATTTACAGTAAAGTTTAAGAAATGGGAACGGGAAAATTTGCATCACAAACACAAATGACGTGAAACACTCCATGGATGATTCACACACAGGCGTTAATCAAACAACGGTCATTGATGAGAATCCAAACGATAATGCATCAGAGAACACGCTGACAAGGCAAACTCTACAAGAATACATCATCCTAGGCTGCTTGGCAACTCTTGTTTAGGCATGAAAATGCAAGAAGAGCATAACCAAACCAATCATTCTTATTATTGTTTACTATAGAGGTCGCATTGCATTAAACTTTGAACTTTTGTGTGGAGAATTTATTCCAAAAAGGCACCGTGCAAAATTTAAAAGCACAAATAAAAAGAAACCAAAGATGTACAACTGCTTTGCTGGCCAAATAAATGGTAGGTAACTCTAATGCTCTCGTGTAGAGATCAAAGAAAATTAAGTTCCGACAAAAACCAGCGTTGAGCGAATGATCAAATTAAGATCATAACAGCCTGAATTTACGTAGTGAAATGGAGCGAGGTCCAAGTGAGTCAAATCTGCACCTGAATGGTCACTCTTTTCTGGTCATTTTACGAAATGAGATGCCCATGATTGGAGAGTAGCAGTCATTCCAAGGCAGTTCTGCATGCATTATATCGAAAGAAAAAAGGTAGTATTCATTGATATCAGCTTCAGTGGAGCTGCGAGGACGAAGCACAACTGATCGTGGATGTAAATGTAGGTCATATCCCTTGTAAAGGGTCCAATGACTCCACTGTATATCATGAACTGTTCCACTCCACCTGTTGATCACCAATGGAACTTCCAATGGAACGTCAAATGCTCAAAAAATAGCCCAATAAATTATTCCGACATCTGGGCATGGAATTGCTCAAGTCCCAAGGGCAGTGCAGTTTACACCGGGCATAAAGTTGGTGCTATCCAACTGACCCAAAGAATGTCAAAACCCGGTCATTTTGCCCATTGTAACTCACACTCGCTTCAACTCATGTCAATTCAGCAGTCGGCAGATGAATGAATCTTTCAATGCAACAACAGGAAAGGAGAAGATTTGTGTAGACATTAAGGGGGGAGGGTAAACCCAATGCATCAAACTTTGTCTGACAGGTTTTTTTTTAATTTTCAAGATAAAAACGCACAATTTGTGTACATTGTGCTGGAATTGCAAGCAAAAATAGGAAAGAAAAATCCTATGGCACAAATGCATCCCCTCCAAACCATTTGGGGAGCCAATTTTGCCGATCTGAATCTGGGTTTTAATTTATTCCAGCAGATATGTTACTGTTAGCTGCTTTTCCGCGATGGAACAAAATTGAGGGAGAAGATGCATTTTGAAAGCTTTAGCTTTTTGAAAAAACAGAAACGCGAAAAAATCACAAATATTTGCACCATCACTGCGAGAAAACCAAAGCGACTGAGTTTGCAAATAATTCGCCTCATCTGAAAACATGAACACAGAAAACGGACTTTCACTTTTTTGCAAAAATCCATGGTATATGCCCCTCTTAAATTTCCTCAACACAAGTCTATCAATGAAATTGGTTGCTGAGTTGAAGCTGAGAGTCTATCTACCAATTTCGTAGAAAGAAATTACCATGTGTATTGAAAGATTCAGATCGTCATGCACTGTATGAATACAAAAGCAAATCGTTACCCTCTGAACTCAAGATGGCTGTGATCTACAGCACACCAATGATAACTCTTTACGAAGGGGGCAGAATTTTCCACTTTGTTGACAAGAGCCAATTAACAAAATTTTTCGAAAAACGTGCCGAGACCTGCTGTTTTGAACAATGTGGTCAAACAATGCCCAATTATCTCAAACCCGAACTGGCAATCAAAATGTCCAAACGGTGCCTGCTAATTCATTTGGATCAATTGGAGAAAAAAAATGTAATGTTACGGAATGTCAGATTGACTAGCTCTCAATACTAACAAATAAGGTTAAACCAAATTTTTGCAACTTTTATTTCTTAAAGCAAACTATTTTCAGCAGAATATCAATGAACAGTGAAAGATGATAAATTCAAGTATTTTGAAATGCTACAAAAATAGGAGCGTGTGATGATGTTTGCTTTTGTAATGAATTATTTATTTCACAAGAATAAAAAAACAACAGACAAACAAACGACCAAAACGACGCAGGTTGTTCCGTGTTCCTGTTCCGTTCTGAGCCTGTTTAGATGATCATTGCGAATGAACTTCGACAAACTTTGAGAAGGATTTCAACTGGTCTTTCTTCACCTATTCTTGTCGAGACTAAGGGACAGGACGAATAACAGTGCATCAATTGCAACTCTCATACTTCCAACGTTTAGCCCTTCACCTCGTTTCACCATAACTTTCACTGCAAAGACACTTCATGAGGACTGATTTTCCCATGGGCAGAAGTTCAGAATCTCAATTTTTGATGTCACATTAGATGCCGTACGTTGCATATATTTTGGAAAGGTCATCCCTCCTTCGAAGGTCATTGATTGGAATGGCTGCCTGGACTCGTATCTGCCAGCCAGGTTATCTGCAGATGCATGTGCAGAAAAGTGTGTGGGTACATGGCAGAGGAAACAATAAATCCCAGAGAGACAAAATGAAAGATGCAATGCTGCATGCACTCTGACATCACTCCAAACAACAAAATAACTTCCTGAGAGTCGAACAGGATCATGTCAGGAAAGGAGTGCAGAACAATTTCAAACAAGCTCAGTGAGAAACGTGATTGCAGGAACGGAACAAACAATGGCTAACTTCACATCCACCCTGTCAAGATCACAATCCAAAATATATCGACGGCTCGCTTTCACACATAAACATGAGAAACTGAATGAACGAATACACAAAACCCAGTCCCAGGAACATCGTAATTTGAACTTGTGGTTTAGCAGTCGAAATATCTGTTCGGTGCTCACGTCTGGAACGCAAAAACAGGCCAGACATGTTCTAATCCTGGTTGCTTCATCAGCGTGGCGGAGTCCCGGGAGAAACACCAAGGCAAATGACCCCAGGGCATAAGCCACATAACACTTTTTTAAAAAAAGCCTCCCAGAGAAAATTATAGGTGATCCGACAGAAAATGCTTTCCCAAACTTGCTGCCAGGTTGTCCAGTTTTTTATGTGTGAATGCACAGGTGAGCAAGCAGACGCCTGCTGTGGCCTAAAAAGATGACAACTGGTAGTTGCCATAAGAGTTAGCACCATCACCAAAAACCAACACTGTTACTCCATAGGAGTTCTGGGAGGCTGATCAAACAAGGAGAGAGATTTAAGTAAAACAAAAGCAAATGGAACGTTTGTTTGTTAAGTTCCCAAATTTTCAAATGAAAAATGATTTGGGTGCCTCCGACGGTCGGTGCTTAACTGAAAGGAAGTTTTGTAAAATATCCAATATCGATATCCGCACAAACAAGTATTTCCAGCGATATTATGCCCTGTGAATAAATCTCCACATATTTGAAGACTGCATTCAAATAAATGCAGTCGAAAACTTTCCAACAACATGCAATTAGAAAGAAAACTAGAACGCAATATCAGTCACACAACGAGCAGCTTAACAATGATTATTTATTAGATAGACTAACATAACAAAGCAAAACGATATCAACAGCAGCCTCCGATAGCCGATGATGATGTAACAAAAATGCTGGCAAGGACAAGGAATCGTTGCAGAATAAGCTATTTCAAGTTAATACAAAGTCTACGTCCTGGAATTGACACATTTACTTTATCTTTCCTCATAATATTAAAATATGCAAACGACTTTTGAAAAGAAACATCATGCAAAGAAAGAAAGAAAAAAAAACGGAATTTAAAGACAACAAGGAACCTGCAGAGAGGTGGCAAAATAACGAAATAGAGATAAGAGAGAGAGAGAAACCCAACCCCAAAAAAAAAAAATTAAGCCAAATACTTGGTGGTAAATATTCTACAACGGATAAAATTAAACGCAAAAACAAACTTGGTGGACTGGACAAACCAGAACTGGACAAAAAATAGCACAGCATAGTGAAAGGTCAGCTCTGATAAGCACAGATGGAAGGAAAAAAGACTGTTCTGTATGTGTGTTCTGTGTGTGTGACAAAATCGGGTGTGGTGTGACGTTGGAAATTTATATTCAACCTCGAGATAAAAAAAACCAAGATATTCTTCATTTCCTCCGTTCGCGAAACCCAAATTTCCATGCTGGATAACAGTTTTCGACACTTCATTATAATTCTGGATTTCCTGATTCATCTTAGCATTCTCAATTTGTAACTTCCAAGTGGGATGAAAAGGAGCGGTGACTGAAAACAGCCTTACGACGAATGCATCTGCTGTTGGGATTTCCACTTGTGTCCGAGCAGCTAACGACTCAAAATAGGCGAAAACGAAGATATTCTAAAAACATCTTCCTCTGAAAAACAATGCTGCCTCGATAGTTTTCTGAGGTGGGAAGAGGGATCCAAGGCCGTGCAATGCTGCGGTGAGTGTCCGCGTTTTGCAGAAAGCACTAAGAAAAGAGCAGTTCCCGACCGCTTTTCCCAACCGTTCGTCCATCCTGGTACAAGCTTTGCATGCAACACCCTGCCCCCTTTTGGGAGATCATGACAGGGGACCGAAGGCCAAACTTTGGCGAATCGTGCAGGGCATTTGCGGTCAAGGCTAACTAGAAATTCATCTCGGTTCACCTGACAATGAGGACTGGACTTGATAAACGATACTAAACAGTAAGGCCCATGGGTTCTCAATCATTCATTGTGGTCGAGTGTGTAGACTGGTGTGCAATTGTTCAATCTTGTGTCCACAATTTGGTTGGTTGTATTCTGGCTGTTTTTCAGTAAAGCAAAATGATGAGAAACAAGAAAAAACCTATCAATAACTGGCATGGGGTAAACAGCTGGCTTTTGTTGCAGTGGTACAGTTTTGAGGAACTACAGAAAAATACGACACTTGTGGATGATAAAAATAGCAATCTGTTTATACCAAGACATTGATAGCACAGAGATATTATTATGTCACAATCAAATAATCAATCAATAACAATAATGCAATAAAGTCAAAGAAACTTTTTTGTCATAATTTGAGTACAGGAAACACACTGCAGGAAACAATATTATAAATTCCATGCCTATAAATAATATTTAAATGAATAATAATCATTAAAACCTTTTCAATGGATCAGCAAAGCATTAAAACCAATTTAATCAACAATGTTGTATTAAATTACGATATTTTAATCGTCAATCTTTATGCAGGTTAAAATTCAAATTCAAATTTGACTCAAAAGAAACAAGAGAAGGATCACAACTCAAGTGAAAACAATTCGAAGCTTTTAAATTAATCGAACAACAGGTGCAGTGCGGCCGACGGCAACATGGCAAGCCGACAGGGTTCAAGAGCTGCGGAAACATTCCGATAATATCCCACCCGCTGCGGGTGCCATGCAACTCCAACTCCACCCATGGCGGAAACAAAGCACCCTCGAAAGCAATCCATCCAAACCTAAATGGCCCAACAACAAGCGTAAAGAGAAGACATTAAAAATAAGCTGCAGACAAGGAAAACATTAAAAAAAGGCAACAAAAACAGACACCAAGAAAATCATAATCATCTTACGAATAAAAACAATTGCATACAATCAAAATGAAACACGACAAATCTCTGCTGGTAATCCTTAAACATTTATCTATAGCCATCGTTTAACACATTTTATAATGAACAATTTGTTTGTCACAAGTGTTTAAAATGCACCTCAAATTATTTTTTTTTCATTTTCGATTTTAATTTTTTTTTTCAATTTTGTTCTTTTTGTTTTTTAACAGAAAATAAAATGTAACAAAACTGAATAAGTTATATTTATATTATTATAGTTTTATAACAAAAGACCAGAAGGCAGGTATGTAGGCATTATTACAACATTACTTCCATCAAATTCTGCATCTTCTAAGGACTATTAGTTTGGCAAAACACCTCTGCTTCGTAAGGATGGCGCATTTACGTCTAATCCATTCCGTTCGTACACTGTTTTAGGCATTGAACTGCCCTGCCCCAGACGCTGGCAATCAACATGCAGATGACGCGTCCGCCGCCAGCGGAGCTCTGCCAATCACATCTTTTACGACAGCCCCGAATACTGTCAATGACAATAAGCATTATCACACATCTCGGAACAGTTTTAAAAGGCAAACACAAAATGCACTGGGTAACGAGGTTTGCAGCCCTGCGTGGAACCCGGATGCCAGGGACGCATGCCGTCAATGTCCGCGTCCGACCGCCAGTCGAAGATTGCATACAAACTAGGAAGATTACGCAGTTGAAGCAAATGGTTCACAGTTCAGAATGTCTTTCTATGTTTTGTCAGAACTAGATATAAATACATGAATTGAATAATTGATGATTGGATCACATGGACGACACTTTTGAATCAATTATTATTATGTGAAATTATGAAAAAACAACCACAAAAAATCACAGGGTAAACGAGCCAAGAAAAATGCACCATCAAAAATCGTCCCACCACAGTACGAACGGCAACGGTCCACGACGGCATGATCTGAAGAGCACAGAGGTCAATTTTGGAATTTCATAGAGCCGTCGGGTCGGCAGGTACCACTGGGGATACAGACTCGGCTAACACATGAACAATAATTGTCGAGATGGAGAGATACACTTAACAAGTAGAAGGCATTTCACAATTTGGTACTCGCCTTGCTCAAAAGCATAATTTATGAA